>NW_021028512.1:148848-203117 GCF_004153795.1 Camellia sinensis
CCACAGTTCTCTGAAGATCTTCGATCAGAAGATTTAAGGTCTCCTAGACCGAGGAGTGCACAAGACAGTGCGAATGATGCAAAAATACAATGTGCACAAGACAGTGCGATGCAGAGTGAATGCACAAAACAGTGCTAAGAAGATGCACAAAATAGTGCGATGCTAAAGGTGTACAAAACAGTACGAGAATGGTGATTGCACAAAATAGTGCGATACAGATAAGGTGCGCAAGATAGCGCGATGCAATGCACTAACATGTGCAGGTAAGGTGCGCAAGATAGCGTGATGCAATGCACTAACAAGTGCAGGTATGGTGCGCAAGGTAGCTAAGCCTCTCCTTTATAGAGGAGAGGCTCCAAAATATCCAAAAAGGTCCCCAAGTATCCTCCATACACGTGTATGGAGGATACACCAAATGGCCTCCAGCTGGCACAGCTGGACTACACTCAGAAAAAGCAAAAAGCAAGAAGCAGGCCGGCCAGTTCAAGTGGCCGGCCGGCCACCCCCCCTGGTCAGCCAACCAGGGGTCAAAAGGGTCAACAAAATTTTCTGGCCGGCCACCTCAGAAAGGTGGCCTCCCAGATGAGTGCAACACAGCTATGTAGAGAAAAACCAGAAAATGTGACCCAAGAGAGAGAAAAGCTAGCTTTTAAGCAAGGTTCAAAAGGGTCAAGATGAATTTCTAGCCGGTCTACCCATATTGGTGGCCTCCCAGATGAGCACAATACAATGGTGGTATGAAAAGCCAAAAAAATGTGGCTCAAAAGTGAGAAAAACCAGCTTTCTGTCAGAAAAATCGACTTTTGGAGAGAGAAAATGAGAAAACTGGCCTTTCAAGGGAAAAGGTGGCCGGCCACCATACTACCCCCTCCCTAACAGTGAAAATAGGGTCCCTACTAAAAATGGACCAAAACGGATGCAAAACGAAGGTTCGGAGTCCAAAACGTGCGGTTCGGAGCCCCGAAAACAGGCTGTTAGGCACCGGAAGTGGCGTATGACCACGACGGTGGTCTCCCGGGCCACAATGTCCCTCTAAAGGGAGGCAATAAGGTGTGCACCAAAAACTGGAGCAAACGGAGGCAGTTAAGCGGTCCCGAACCGAGGCACACGGCCGATGGTTCCAAAATTCGAAAACTGGGCTCCAAACGGGAAAAATGGCCTACGACCGCGAAACGTAGCCTATGGCCACTGAGAGATGGTCTACGAGACCTCTCCCGCCCTTCGGGAAGAGAAAACAGGACCTGGTTCGCAAACCGTGGCAAAGCACAAAAGAGTCTCGAAATCCGGAGGCAAAGCTCGTAACCGAGACTCTGAAACCTCAGAACGAGTACAATATGCAACATCACCGAGCGCTCAACCGGTGACGTCTAAGTCTTAAGGTCGGTCAAAAATGGGGTGTCTACAGTTGCCCCTCTTTGACAGAACTCGAAAGTCATTCGTGACGGGAGTGAATGTCAAAGCCCAGAGACAACCCATTTTTGGCAAGGCCGAAGACTTTGACAAACAAACAAAGTACAGACAAATAAATGGTTGCGCCCGTAGGCCGCCTACGTATCCCTTTGCAAAGAATCAAACCAGCGTAGTTCAGGGGCAGGATGCAAAATGATATGCAGAAAGATTTTGATAATTGGACTTATACGCTACGCGAAGATGGTTTGAAAATTGGACTTATACGCTACGCGAAGCCGGTTTGATAATTGGGGATTTATGCCATACAATGCAATGTAAAAAAAAAATGCAATGTAATAGCTAGAAAGCGAAGGTACCTTACAGGGGCAATTGGCAATGACCTACCTCATGCTGCTGAGGACCTTCCGCTTCTTCTTGGTTAAACTGTAGGTGCTACTTTTCTCCTTGGCTGTGGCCGCAGCTTTCCCTATTCTCCAACAGGGTGACAGACTAGGTTGGTTCAGTATCCAGAATTGAGGTGCGTACAGATGCTATCTCAATCTATGGGGCTGCCATATAGATTTCAAGCCGAGGATATACCCCTAGGTATTTAAACCAGACTTTAGTCTCGGAAATCCCGAACCTTTGTGTTCTAGGCATGAGCCATTCGAACTCTAGTTTCCACCGTCTCAGTTGGTCTCCTAGGAACTCACCGCAAACACAGGCAGGTGGCTATACCAGACCACCGCAAGTCGTTCGGGCACGACAAACACCAAAGGAATTGCACCTTTAGAAGATTTAAGGTTTCCTAGACCGAGGAGTGCACAAGACAGTGCGAATGATGCAAAAATACAATGTGCACAAGACAGTGCGATGCAGAGTGAATGCACAAAACAGTGCTAAGAAGATGCACAAAATAGTGCGATGCTAAAGGTGTACAAAACAGTATGAGAATGGTGATTGCACAAAACAATGCGATACAGATAAGGTGCGCAAGATAGCGCGATGCAATGCATTAACACATGCATGTAAGGTGCGCAAGATAGCGTGATGCAATGCACTAACAAGTGCAGGTGGGATGCGCAAGATAGCGCGAATAATACAATGTAATACACAAAACAGTGCGATACGCTAAATAGCGCGAGTGTAAACTGCACAAAACAGTGCGATGCGCAAGAAAGCCCGAGTGATTACAAATGCGGAAGTGCACAAGACAGTGCGATACACAAAACAGCACGAATGATTTGAAATGCACTAAATAGTGCGATGCGCAAAATAGCGCGAATGTAAACTGCACAAAACAGTGCGATGCACAAAATAGCGCGAATGATAAACTGCACAAAACAGTGCGATGCGTAAAATAGTGCGAATGTAAATTGCACAAAACAGTGCGATTGAGGTGCGCAAAATAGCGCGAATGATAAACTGCGCAAAATAGCACGAATGATAAACTGCACAAAACAGTGCGATTGAGGTGCCCAAAATAGCGCGAATGATAAACTGCACAAAACAATGCGATGCGCAAAATAGCGCGAATGTAAACTGCACAAAACAGTGCGATTGAGGTGTGCAAAATAGCGCGAATGATAAACTGCACAAAACAGTGCGATGCGCAAAATAGCGCGAATGATAAACTGCACAAAACAGTGCGATGCGCAAAATAGCGCAAATGATTTGAAATGCACTAAACAGTGCGATACGCTAAACAGTGCGAATGATTTGAAATGCACAAAACAGTGCGATACGCTAAACAGCGCGAGTGATTTGAAATGCACTAAACAGTGCGATACGCTAAACAGTGCGAGTGATTTGAAATGCACAAAACAGTGCGAGTGAGATACAACCACAAGGTGCACAAGACAGTGCTAGTGAGATACAAAGTGTAAGTGCACAAGACAGTGTGATAAAATGCATGTTCTATGCAAATGAGGTGCATTTTCTACGCAAGTATGGAAGAGTGCATTTTCTATGCAAAAGATACGAACATTTTCTATGCAAGAAACAGGAGCATATTCTATGCAATATTGAAAGCATATTCTATGCAGAATCAAAAGCAAGCATATTCTATGCATGAATCATAACGATGCGCGGCACGCATGTAACAGAAGTGTATATGAAAGTGCACATTCTATGCAATGGAAGGGCATCAAACATGTACTCTGGTGCCTCTGATTTGCCTCTTAGAGGACTTCACAACACACTCAGCTCAAAAAGGGCACACCCTGTTCACATTGGCGAGAGATAACATCTGCATGTGAAACCCTCGAGTGCTGCTTGGACTGCCATTCTGACTTGAAGCAGGCTTACACTTAGGGTCGAGATACACTCGTACTCCAAAGAAACGGCGAGGCCTGAGAAAGTGCACCTGGAATGCAGTCTCGGATTTTGCTAGGGTTGAAACACACTGAGATGCTCTAAATTTTCCTTCTTTTCTTTTGCTTTGCAGTCTAGAACCCACATAGCTTTAGATAGGTCCTTGTTTTGCTATTCACACTTATCGGGGGTGAACCCTGCAGTTTATGAAAGAACAAATCCTGTTTTGCACAAATATGGACAATGGCACAGCACTCTGAGCACAAAACGATTTGAAATTGAAATGAAAAAAGGGTTCTTAACCGGGTATTGAGCCTACAACTGACCACAGCCAAAACGACTCAACAATGGAAAACAAAGGGAGAACAACCTAAACACAACTCAACAAAGGAAAAACAAGGTAAAACAACCTAAACACATCTATTGACACTCAAAATGTTATTAACATATGGTGTTCAACGTTCAAATTTTAAGTTAAATTAAAGTAGAAATATGTTATTTTAAGTCATGTAATGTAATTGAAAATATACAATAATATTTATTAAAAAGAAGAAGGTAAATTATATCGGTAGTCTTATATTTTAATTTATGTGTTATTTTGCTTCCTATAATTTGAATTATCTCAACTTGATCCAAATGATTACAACTGTTAAAAAAATAAAAATAAAATAAATGCACAGTATTTTGGTTTTATATGTGAAATTATAAATTTTTTAACTCAATAAATATTTTTCTTCAAAAATTCTAAATTTAAGAACCAAAATTGAGCTACACGGCTACCAATATAATTTATCATCTAAAAAAAGAAAAGAAAAAGAAAATGAGAGACAGAAGTTCAGAAGAAGAATATACCAACTCTCCATAAGGACCTTGTCACCGCTCATGAGAAGAAGAGGAGCCATCGAAACTCCATCATCATTTTTAGTCAAGAACTTACACACCGGAGCAAGGCCATAGAGCCTCTCGATCCCTCCTCCACCGGGGAGCTCTCTGGCACTAAACTTTACAACAGAGTAGCTCGCCAGCACCCTGAGAATCCGATCCACCATCACCGGTGCATCTGGGTTCTTAGTTGGAATGTGAGCTGCGATCTCCGAGGGAGACACATAGCCACCAGGGCTAGCCAACTTAGAGATAGTCTCGAGGAGGTCGAGCTCTATGGCTGATTTCAAGACCATGGGAAGGACTGAGATGCTGGCTAGTTGCATGGCAAACAAACATGCTTCTTCTTCCTCTGCTTCTTCCATGGGTATTGTTTTGTTCTCTCCTGTCGAACCCATTTCTTGTTTTTCTATTTTGAGAGAGTAGAGAGAGAGAGGGTTGGGTTGGGTTGGGTTGGAGATGAGAATGAGAGTGAATATATATATGGGAAGAGGATTCCCAGACCAAAATATGATTTAGAAGAATGATATGTTGGTGATAATGAAAAGTATGTTACTAATGACTTAAGGTCTCATTTGGGGAGTAATCATTTTAGTTAAAATGTCAAAAAATCATTATAAGTTGTCATATTATTCTCTCTATTTTTTTATACATCTTTTTATAAAAAATCAAAAAATTACTAAAATAGCATGTTCTCATGGCCTTAAAAGCCTTCTATTGGGTTTGTTCATGTGTGTAAAGCTTTTAAATTGTAATAAAGGTCCAAGAACACTTTTAAAAAAATAATTGCTTAATTGGAATTTTTTTTCTTAAATTGCAAAAGAGGACTTCTTTTGAAAAATATATGTATGCATATAAATATTTTGGATATCAAAAGACATCATTATATATATATATATATGTATATGAATAACGTAAGCATTCATGATCATCTTTATCTATAGAATGTTATTGGTTAGAATCATTGTAAATCCCTAACAGACCGTTGTATTCATCCAAGTTGTAAAACAATTTTTTTTTTTAAGTGTAGAATCGGATGCGTGATTCAAGAATTGAGAAATTCTTTTTATTGTAATTTAAACATCGATGGATTGTTTGCGAAACACCCATGTAATGTAACAAGAATGTAGTAATTATTTTATTTGTAAATCTTGATGTAAGCCTTAGGGCATGCATTGTAATATGTTGTAATTATGTGCTTCATCATTTGTATAATACAGGAAAGAATATTTTCATTCATTCATTTGTACTCTTACTTCTGCACTTATGATATGTATTTAGCCTTTAATGAGGAATTTGGTAATGTATGTGTGGGCCACGTACCTTTTTTTGAGTCTAAACCTTTTTTCCACACCAACTCGCTTTGTCCAACAAAGAGTCGCCACTTAATTTTTAAAAGAGAATTAAGAAACATTTAACGATAAAAACTAAGTTAAGGACCTGATCATAACCAAAGAATTTTAGATTCGGGAGCTAGGATACTAAAGGAAAAGGTCATTGAATGAAAGCAACCATTTTATCTAATTCAAAAATTGACATCTACTAATTCTCCATTTTACCCCAACATTGACCCATTTTACCCATCTCTCTCCTCTACCGTCGCTGTCATCTCTCACAGATCAGCTCCTAGTCCATCGCCGCTCTATCACCTCTCGCACATCAACCCAGCCACGTCGTTGGATGCTTGCCGTCATTCCCTCCTCTTCTCCCAGTCGCCGTCACCCAATCGCAAACCAGATCTGGAAGATGTAGAAATAGAAACTACAAAACAAAACAAAAAAAAAAAAACAAAACAAAACAAAACAAACAAACAAACAAAATGTTTCATTGTTCGAAAGTATGAATCTCAGATCTGGAATCCTCCATCTTCATTTATTTATGATTTGGTTTGTTGGTTGTGTTGTGGGTTTGCAGACTTTTGTTCCCATAATTGTAACATTTTTCTTTTTTATTTAATAAAAAAAAATGTTTTCATTGTTGTATGTGATAAAGCTAGGTTGAATAATAATAATTAAAAAAAAATGTTTGTCTTGTTTTTTTGTGTCTTTGTTTGTTATATGCATATTCAAAGTGCAAAAAAAAACTTATTTATGTTTGTTTTTTTTATGGCTTCAAAAAGTGGGGAAGGCCCCAACACAAAAGCCTGAAAAAAGAAAAATCTAATTCATAAACTGTCTGCAATTGTCCGCAAAATCACATGACCTACTCGTTCAATCCGCAACTCGCACTGCAGGCGGACGCGGTTCCATTTTCTCCCAACTTGTGTCCCATCAAGCGGTCCAACCCGTCATCCGAACTGCACAGAACCGATCCGTAAGCACCCTTATGATGATCAAACCGAGCCATGCATGATTACTATGTTATTAAAATAAGCCTAAAAATATGATTTTCTAATAAGATAGAGAGAACATGCAAGAGAAATGTGAAAAAGTTAATAAAATGAAGAAATTACATGAGTTAAATAATAATCATGCCATAAGAACTATCCTACATGCATACATATTAAGAAAACAAGAACAAATAGGTACTTAAACTAAGAGGGAAGAAGAGAATACCTGTGGGCTTATGAAGCTTATGGGGGTTTCATTTTGATGATTTAAATCGTTCATTTTGTTGGATATTTTATATATTTTATCCACACAAAAAATTAGATTGATTTGATAACTGTAACTTGTTCAATTTATTATATTTTTTTTAAAAAAAAATGAGCTATAATTATGTTTTTAAAAAATAAACTATATTTTTTTATGACAAAATAATAAATTAAACAAGTTGCGGTTATCAAATCAATCTAATTTTTTTTTTTTTTGGTGGATTAAATACACGAAGTGCCTGACAAAATGAATAGTTTGAATTATTGAAATGTGGCTCATGGTGAGCCCTACAGGCCCAAACAGTCCCCTCCAATCTAAATTTTGGACTGGAGGAAATCTTTCTCCATATATATATATATATATACAAGTAATGTTAGGCATTAAGAAAGAAATATTATGAAAAGTTTCATAAATATTCTATACTCTTAAATTAGTTATTGTATACTATGTAATTATATATACTAAGTTACAACCTATCAATTTGTCCTGCTGACTGGGTGCCTGCGCTTGCAACGACATTATGTAAAAACAAATTATTAAAAAAAAAAAAGAAAGAAAAAAGTTAGTTACCATTGTTAGGACGGCAGTACAAAAGAAAACAAAATTAAAAAAAAATGCAACTATGGGTGTTGATTTTCGACCACAATCAAAGGGGGAAATCAACTAGAGAGTACCGGCAGAATAGATTAAGCTCAAATAACCTGTCACAGAAAAATAAGAATCCGGCGGTGGTTCGTCCACCCGGGGGCACTCTGACAATCAAGTCAGTAATCGATATCTCTCAAAGATAGCAAATTGTGCTTAAACTCACAAGAACGAACTTACTGCTCACAGTCTATTACACAAACCTAAGACCCACGTGGGTGCCTTACTTTTATAGCCAACAGTGGCCTGATCCCTGTAGAAGCCTCACTTTAGTGGACTCAGGCTTAATGCCTATCCTGGACCCTCCGCCAGATAGGAATAACTCCCTAAGAGCTTTATCTTTATCCAAACTGAGATCCTCTCATGTTCTAGGACTCTTACCCCTTATCTGCTTATCACAGATTCCGATATCCCCGCAGATAACCTCGGCCTAGCCGAGATCACCTCGACGTCATGACCAAGCTACGTGGCACCTCGACTGACATTTCGGCATCACCTTGGCCACTTGTTATCATTTACAAAATATGTCCCCATAATTGCCCCTTAGTTTCTATTACCTCAGCAACCTGAGATGATGAAACCTACATTGTTTCTTTTTGAAGAACGTCAACTGAAATTCACTATTTTCTTCGACCTAGATCATGACTCGTCGGTTTTAAGTACTCAGGACTCAACTGCCCATCTCTATCAATGACCAAGAACCAAAAACCAAGTTCTTCGAGTTCCTTAACCCGAGATCGTTCCACTAGCCAAGGTTTTCGCTTCATTAAATTGAGAACTCCAAGAGTTTTATCTGTGCATGAGCTGTCATGCACAGTTTTCTCAGCCATTTCCTCCACGCATCCATCCCTTATTGGTCGGTACCTGACACGCGCCATCAGGATGCGTTGCTTCTGCACACGCCGCCTGACAAACATGACGTCCAAAATATTTCATTATGGTTTGCTACCTTTTCGCGTTTTTGACAAAACTCTTTGTTCTCTCTCCGTCCTTTTACTTTTATAATTCACAATTTTTCCCTTGTCTCTCAGACTCTCTCTTTCTTTCTCTCTCTCTCTCTCTCTCTAACATTTCCAAAGTTTCCATTGCTGCGTTCACAAGCTCTCTACAACTGCATTCGTCGTTTACCGTCAGCACACCACTCATCATTTGACTTTGATCGTTTAGCTTGTCTGATTCCGGCATATCTCACTCTGGCTTCAATCGGTAAGTCCTCCGTTTCTTTTTTATTTTTACTTTAATTCTCCACTGCTGTTTACTATTCTTGGCCATGCTCATATGACTTCATTTTGAATTTTGCTATACGATTCCCCTCATACCTATTTTTGTGGAATCTGTATATGCATTTATAATTGCTCTCTGTTTCTATCTTC
This sequence comes from Camellia sinensis, assembly GCF_004153795.1. NCBI lineage: Eukaryota > Viridiplantae > Streptophyta > Magnoliopsida > Ericales > Theaceae > Camellia > Camellia sinensis. The sequence continues at coordinate 158,045 of NW_021028512.1, forward strand.
GTGCTTTGGCCATCATTTCTTGTTTCTTGAACCTGTTTGATGTAACACAATCTGTTTCTGAATTCAAGAATGTGCGTATTGCTTCTGACTCTTGCACACACTCATTTATTGTTCTGCGGATTTACGATTTTCTTAATTCTTGAATCTCGGTTGCGTTCTTGATTTTTGGATCATGCTCTTTTTTCTGTTTGTCTTGTTGTATTTCCAGATTTTTGCCTTTGATTCGTGTTTCTGTAGTTTCTAGGTTTGGGATTTGCCTTAGAACCTTATTCTTTAGGAAATCGAAACAAATGCCCCTTAGATCTTCAAAATCCCTTGCACACACTCACTTATTGTTCAAGAATGTGCGTATTGCTTCTGACTCTTGCACACACTCACTTATTGTTCTGCGGATTTATGATTTTCTTAATTCTTGAATCTCGGTTGCATTCTTGATTTTTGGATCATGCTCTTTTTTCTATTTGTCTTGTTATATTTCTAGATTTTTGCCTTTGATTCGTTTTTCTGTAGTTTCTAGGTTTGGGATTTGCCTTAGAACCTTATTCTTTAGGAAATCGAAACAAATTCCCCTTAGATCTTCAAAATCCCATGCCCCAGTACCTGTTTTGGGTTTAGCCGAGGTTCGTAGAGCCATACTAGTCACTTTCTCTCAAAATGTTGTTTTATCCTTACTAAGCCGATATCATGGGAATGATTAGGTGGAGGGTAGACACCCCAGAAAAGCTAGAGCATTTTAGGGGGGAGTTCTCGATCCCAGCTAACGTCCATTTGAGGTTACCGAGGCAGGAGGACTCAATCATGCTTGATGGAGACTCCATGCCCTTCCCTATTGTTGCATTTATTGAATGCGGACTTTGATTTCCCCTAGACACTCTCTTCCGAGAAATCCTTCATTATTACAAACTTAATCCCATGCAGCTTGTCATAAACTCATATAGGGTTATCAATGGCATAATCGAACTAGCATATCGAGAAAAAGCTAGGATTATATTAGCCGACATCCAATTCTGCTACACAATGTGTGGCCTTAAGTCTAAGAAAGGCTACATATACTACCTTAAGCCCAGATATACCGCATTCAAACTAATAGTCGACCTCCCAGACTCTAACAAGGGTGATAGAGATGATTAATTCATCGTCTCCGGCAACTGGAAGTTTGTTCCTGATGACGATCTTCATCTTTATCCTCTGCGCCGAGTAGTTTTTATAGAGAGTGATGGTAAGACTTAGTCATCCTACTGTAATTCCATTTTGGTTAAGGCTTGCCAACTCATTCATCCCTTCTATTGTTTGCTCTTTGTTTTTTGCAGTTCTTCCTCAACCAGCCAAAGGATTTCGGCAATCATACGTCCCCAGCCGAGATCTAAAGAAACTCTTAGATCTTCCTACGTAGAGATGAAAAGCCCCTCTTTTGTTGAATTACATACCAGCATACAAATCGGCTTTTCCCGACGTCCCTCGGAGAAGTCAAACTCCACCGTCTGCCTTAACCCCTCCAGTTACTTCTTCACCAAGAGCTGATCAAGCTTCCTCTTCTGACCCAGTTGAGTTTTCATCAACCTCTGCCTCTTAACTTATCCCAATATCCTAACACCGACGCCGTCATCGTGCCCCAACAGACGTACTAGTAGGCAGAACTCGTAGCTGCAAACGTCAAGATTCTAAGGCGTCAGCCTACGATCCAGGGAACCCACCAACAGCCTTGCCAGCAATTCATTTTGGCACCAAAGTTACCCTCGCTGCTACTGCCAAAGACATGGGCCGAAAAGCCATTGTTGAGGACCTCTTGGCCGACTTGCCAAGAGTGGTCACTGTCGCCTTTTCTTCACCATCTCAATCTCAACCCAAACAAAAACCAAAAAGAGCAAAGAGGGCTAAGGCAAAAGCCTCTGCCACCCAAATTTAATCTCAAGATACAGTACCAATCTCCAAACTTGCCAAAATCAAGAAAATAGCCTCTGCTGCCAAAAAGAGGCATGTTGAGGCCGATCCAACTGATACCACTCAGTCAAAGAAGTCAAGGTTCGAAGCTGCAGTAACCTTGGGTGCATTAAAAGTCGATGAACCCTTGGCTCCTGCCATCACGATTGGGGACCAACCAATCAAGGCCGGCGACAGTACCATTGACAATATCGAGGTCGGCGTCGCTCTTTCCACAATCGTTCTTCTCCCAACTGATCTAAATCCTATGGCTAAAATCACGAGGTATGAAAATTTTGCTTTAATGATGCAGCACTCTGTTCTGGTAAGTCTTCAACTCTTGTCTTTTCTGGATTTTTACTTCAAGCTCTCATACTTCAAAATTTTACTAACTTGTTCATTCTTTTTCTTCTCGACGATCCAGCATGTTCATTCCTTTTCAATGAAAGCTGAGGATTTGAAGAAGGAATTGGTTCATAAGACCAAAGAGGCTGTTGGCAGAGAATACGGAGTTGCCCTAGTAGATGTTCGAATTGATGTTCTGTAGCCCCAAAGAGCAAATGGCAACTTGTCTGGCCAATCCCTATAGGTTTCCACCATCTTCTGTAGAATGTGCTTGATGTTCTTGTTGGCGGCCTCAACAACTCCGTTGGTTTGCGGCCGATATATGGATGACTTACGAAAAGCCATGTTGTACTTCTCCAACAAGTCGATCACCTCTTTCTTGAAGTGGGAACCATTGTCCGAGATGATTTCATTCAAGACCCCATAACGACAGATGATATTGTTCATGATGAACTTGGCTACGTGTGACGCCTTTAGCACTGCATAGGATTAGGCCTCGACCCACTTTGTAAAGTAGTCTATTGCCACCAGGATATACTCATGCCCGTTTGACCCCTTCAGAGTAATTGTCCCAATAACATCAATTCCCCAGACTGAAAATGGCCACGGTGAAGTCATGCTGTACAGCTTCGACGACGGGATATTCATGCGATTTGCATGAATTTGACATTTATGGCATCGTCGAACAAAACCAATACAATCATCCTCCATGGTTGACCAGTAGTTGCCCTGCCTGAGAATCTTCCGAGCTAGCATCACTCCGCTCATGTGCGATCCACACCCTCTTCCGTGGATTGCCTTCATTACGCGCTTCGACTCTTCTTCATCAATACACAACTTGTGCATTCCCAAATGGCCTCATTTGTACAATTTACCCCCACAGATGATAAACTGAGCAGCCATTCATCGTATTGCCCTTTTATCTTTGGCATTTGCCCCTAGTGGATAAGCCTCCTTTTCCAAGAAGTTCCAAATGTCATGATACCAGGGGTTCTGATCTTGTATTTCATCTATCGCAGCAATCAACTTGTAGGCCGGCACATATCTCTGTTCAATAATGATCAGATGCATCAGGACTCCCAAAGGGATGTCTATCATGGAAGATAGAGTTGATAAAGCGTCTACGAATCTGTTGCTCTCTCTTAACAGATGCGTAAAGGTTAACTTCTCAAACCTAGGAATCAGAACATCCTGGGTTTGGTGATAGATTTTCATCCTTTCTTCCTTAACCTTCCAGTCTCCTTTTGCTTGAGATATAACCAGGTTCGAGTGCCCAATGACGTCTAACCGTTTTGCCCCTAGCTCCAGGGCAGCTTCCAAGCCAGCGATACATGCTTCATATTCTGCTTCGTTGTTCGATACCTTGAACCAGAGTTTGAAAGCTAAAGGTATGTGAGAATTGTCAGGTGCTATCAACAACACCCCTATCCCATACCCGTACTGGTTAGATGCTCCGTCAAAGTACATGGTCCAAATCTCTTCCTCAACCTGCAAAATAGCTTCATCTGGGAATAGATACTTTACTGTTTTATTCCCCTCCACTGGGTGGTCGGCTAGGAACTCCGCTACAGCCCTCCCCTTAACAGACTTACGAGTCATATACTTTAAATCAAATTTGAAGAGAAGAAGCAACCAACAGGCTAGCCTACCCGTAAGGGCTGGTTTCTCGAAGAGATATTTGATAGGATCCAATCTCGAAACCAGAATTACGGAGTGAGCTAACAGGTAGTACCTCAACTTCCTGGTAGCCCATACCAAGGCTAAACAAGCCTTCTCCAGCGGGGTGTAACGGGTCTCATATTCCAGCATCTTCTTGCTCGGGTAATAGATGGCCTTCTCCACTCTATCCTCAGATTCCTGCGCAAGCATGCAGCCCATAGTCGTGTTGGTTATTGACAGATACAAAATCAATGGCTTCCCCGGCTCTGGCGGTGACAACACGGGTGGGTTCTGTAGATATTGCTTGATCTGCTCAAAAGCAACCTGGCATCGGTCATCCCATTAGAATTTCTTTCCTTTCTTCAGGAGACCAAATAGTGGTTCACAAGTCAAGGTTAATTTGGCAATAAACCATCTTATGAATTGCACTTTACCCAGCAAGCCTCGCACCTCCTCTTCAGTCCTTGGTAGTGGCATTTCTAAGATGGCCTTGATTTTGGAAGGATCGACTTCGATGCCCCTTTGTGTAATTAAGAACCACAGCATTTTCCCTGCTGTGACACCAAAAGTGCATTTCTGAGGATTCAGTTGCAATCGATACTCTCTGATCCGTTGGAAAAATTTCTTCAAGGCGGTGTAGTGGCCCTCTCTTTCTTTGAACTTGACAATCATGTCGTCCACATACACCTCAACCACTTTATGGATCATATCATGCAAGATCGTAGTTGCAGCCCCTTGATAAGTAGTCGCAGTATTTTTTTGACTGAACGGCATCACCCTGTAGCAGTAGGTTCCCCACGGTGTGGTGAAGGAAGTTTTCTCTCTATCTTCGGGTGCCATCAAGATCTGATTGTACCCGAAAAACCCATCCATAAAGGAAAGCAACGCATGGCCTGTGGTGAAGTCCACCAATTCGTCGATGTGCGGTAAAGAAAAATCGTCCTTCGGACTAGCTTTGTTCAGATCTCTGAAATCCACACACACTTGAATTCTACTATCTTTTTTCGGCACCAGAACAATGTTGGCCAACCAAGTAGGATACTCAGATACCAGCAAGAACCCTACATCTATCTGCTTGGTGACTTCTTCTTTGATTTTCAGAGCCCAATCCAGGCGTTTTCTTTGAAGTTTCTGCTTGACGGGTCGGGCCTCAGGGTCAAGAGGGATCCGGTGCTGTACAATCTCAGGATCGATTCCAGGCATGTCTTCATAGGACCATGCAAAAACATCTTTGAAATCTTTTAATAAAACGACTAAGCACTCGCGTTTCTCTGAAGACAACGTGGACCCAATCTGGACTAGACGCTGATCCTTCTCAGTACCCACATTAATTGAAGTGATTTCGTCAACCAGGGGTTTTACAAACCTCTCATCCTCTCGATCAATCAAATGTTTTAAAACCAGAGGAATTCCTTCCTCGTCATTTTTATCAAAGTTTTGAAAGTCATGATCAATGCAATACATAAGTGGCATAGAAAAGTACTCAGAAACAGCAGTGGTACCATTCTCATTCACAACTTCTAGTTCGTCCAATTCCTCGGTTACAACGACTCAAAAGAAAAGAAAAAAGACGACCTGGACAAAATAACAGCATCCGGGTCATCAACCCCAAGAATACCGGACTCTGACTTAGAAGAACTAGAATCTGATTCTGACTCCACAGGCTCTGTGGAATCAGATTCTGGTTCACTACCTGATTCAGAACTGCTGGACAAAAAGCCCTTGTTGAACTGCCAAATAAGGGAGGGTGCGATAGATGCATCCAGGATGCCGGCAGAAGGGTCCATAGCTGATTGATCTCCAATCATGGAAACAGAGAAGTCATCCCCCAAGCTCTCCGGTGTGATCTGAGGATCTTAAAGGAGACAAACCAGTGCTACTCCTATCTCAAGTTCTATGCCATCGAACTCATCCTCTATACACTGCTCAGCCTCAGCTGGTATGTCAGTTTGCTCTTCTGCAACTTCATCCCCTTGCAACTGTAGGTTGAAAAAGATCTCAAAGTCGGGCAAGCGCCACTTTTTAGAATTTAGCAATGGCTTAGGAAAGCCGCAGAATGGAAAATCTTCCCCCTCCCGGACAAAGCGGCCATTCAGGGTTCCTTGAATGGGTCTATGTACCAGCTCGTAGGGCTTCCCACTTTGCTTAGCCCTGGCTCTTCCTGCCATTTCTTTTCCCTTTCTTAACCAATCCTCTTTGGTAGGCGTGTAACCTAGACCAAAAGTATGAGGGTTGTGTGGCACTTCGGCCAACGCAGCGACGTCCTTCCGGCCGCTCCTTCCCAATCCCATTCCGGGTACATGTTGCAGCTTATTCATGAGGTAGACAGATTGAGCACTGACATACAACCCCTCATCAATAGCCAGAATATCTTGCACTACCCGGGCCTCGGCCAAGGTAAACCCAGACAAAAAGACATCTTCCTCGCCGTGTACAATTTCTAGTACCGGTGTAGTGACTTCCAGCGGAGAATGTATGGAAGAGTTCCCAAAAACAATAGTTACCCCCTTCCTGTGGGGGTACTTTAACATCTGATGCAGAGTGGAAGAGATAGCTCTCACTTGGTGTAGCCACGGCCGTCCAAGGAGTAAATTAAAGGTGGCTGGAACATCCAGGATGTGAAATTCAATGTCCTGTTGTGCCGGGCCAACCTGAGTTCTGATCCAAACTGTCTCCATCACTTCCCAACTTGAATTGTCATAAGCCCGAATCACCTGGGTCGTCGATACAAAGTCTGCCGGCTTCAAACCGATAGCATAGGTCGTGTGCGACGGACACACATTAATTACAGACCCAGTATCAACCAAGACAACTGGTATCCACTTCTCTTTACATTCCACAGAGATGTATAGTGGCTTATTGTACTTAGAGCTCTCAGGCGGCAATTCCTTATCTATAAAGGTCAAAGTCGGTGAAGCGCCACCTGGAAACACCAGTCCCACTAACTGCTCGGGGTTGTGTTGATAGAGAGCTTAGCCTTATCCATTGCTGATAGGACGGCTTGTCTGTGCACCCTTGAAGCCATGAGCAAACCCCAAATGGATATATCCGCTTGAATCTTCTTCACCTACTTTAGTACAGCTTCTTCTTCTAGCAGTTCATCTTTTTGTTTCTCAGCTTCCTTGTCTTTCCCTGATGCTTCTGGTTGGTCCAGGTATGGGGTTTAAAGTACCGCCCACTCTAAGTCATGTGATCAATTTCCTCGGTGTACTATGTATCATCTAGCAAATTCTGTCCCCAATCCTCATCCATGTAGGCAAGATGTAAATCATCATCTTCCCACCACATTCCTCCAGCAACTGACAAGCACATGTTCGATTCCACTGTATGCACTTCTGTATGCACAACACAATCGGTCCCTGCAAGACCTTTGGATTTTCTAGCCTTCTGATCATTCTCGATTCTTTCCTGCTTGAACCGCTTCAGCGTGGCCTCCTGTTCTGTATCAGCTGTACAAATACTACCCAATTCTTGAGCAAAATTCTTTATACCGGTGCTCTCCGGCAACTTCCCCTTGTTGTCGACCGTTCCGGCCGTTACAGTAATCCCCATTTCCAATTGTTATTGCTTCGGTTAAGACCTCTCATCTACATCTGGTTCATCACTGAGCCACCCTGTATTATCCGTTAATCCATTCATATCAAACCAACCAATCTTTACATTTTCCAGATCCTGTTCATCGAAGAACTGCAGGTTACTGATGTCCTCCTCAAGCTCAGCTAAGTCATCTAGTCCCTGGCTTGGCCCGTCCTCCCGGACTACATTAACCTCCATCCCGCCGGTAATTCCACCCCTGCTCTAGCCTGGCTAGTTGGCACAATGTAACGGCACGGGTTGTACTCTTCTTCAGTTAAGCTCATGGAGCCCTCAAGCATACCTTCTTCTACCACAGCCACCACCATGGGTTCGGGTTGGGATATGGACGCGCTCATCATGCATAGGGCTGTGCTTTCTGGGATGAACAGCGCTGGCTTGGATAGGTGAGACGGGGTGATGTATATACTGGGGTCACATGGGACGGCTAGTGTTTGGATAAGGTTTACTTGCCTAGGTGGAGGAGGGGATTGGTTATTTGATGGAAGAGGATTTGTAGTGACGTTAGGCTTCTCAGGAGGCGTTATCACTTTGTTGTCAATGAGATCCTAAATCTCATGACGGAGTCTAAAGCATAGGTCGGTGTCATGACTATGCTGCTAGTGGAAGGCACAATACTTGGCCAGGTTGTGTGTAGAAGGGAGGGGATTAGGCAATAGGCGCGGCTCCAGGGGCTTCAGATGCTCCTTTCTGATTAAGACCCTCAAGGTTGCAGATAGAGACATGTAGAGTGGGGTGAAAACCCTATGGCTCCGAGGTTGGTACTTTGCAGGTTGTGGGGTAGTTTCAGATTACCAGTAAATAGGGTGGCTGTTTTCGGTGTGGTAGTGACCATACCAACATCAGAAGTCCTTGCAGCTGCATTATTACTCATAGCCACATTTGAACTACGTGTAAAAGCCCTCTTGGGCTGCTCTTTTTCATGGTCAATCAGACCCGTTTCATCGCATCCCCTATCTACACCCCCATCTCATGAAGGTCAGCAAATGTAGGTAGAGGTAGGACTATCATCTTTTGTAGCAGCCTCGGTTGCAAATAACGAACGACCATTCTTATCTGGTCCTTTTCAGCTGGTCGGGTTGTTATCATGGAGGCCTTGGCCCTCCACTGAGTGATGAAATCGGAGAAGCCCTCCTTCGGCTCTTGACGAGTAGCCTCAAGATCATGAGTTGTGACCTCGATTTGAGTGTTATAAGAATATTGGGCGACAAAGGCCTCAGCCATCTCTTCTCAACTCCTCTTCACAAAATCTTCTAGCTTAGCATACCAAATAGCCGCGATACCCAACAAGGTCCGGCCGAAGAGGGATAGCTTTTGTAGTCTAGACAGGCCCATTGGCCGCAGAATATCTGAGAACAACCGCAAGTGGACCATGGGATCACCCGAGCCTTCGAAACGATCTATATGTGGCAATTTAAACCTATCCGGCAAAGTCACTGCTACGTCGGTATAGTCATCCTCTATATCTTGGCTCGAATTGACACCCTGAGCTCGTTTGAAAAGCTTCTCAAGCTTGCTCACTTTCAGAGCGATAGGGTCGACCTCAAACTCAAACAGTGCCTCCGGTGGGTAGACCGGTGCTTTGGAAGTCTGGGGTGGAATCGGATCCACTGGGATGTCCGCATTTTCCTGGACATTGGCTGTGGAAGCAGGAGTTCTGGGTACTGGAATATCTCCAGGAGGTGGATGGGATGCAGAAGCTGTTGCCTACTGTGGTTGTTGTTGCTGCTGAAGCCTAGCAATCAGTTCAGCCTGCTGGGCTGCAATCTCTGTTTGGCGAGCGGTAACTTCCGCTTAGCGAGCAGCGTCCAGCTGCATGGCCTCGATGGTTTGTTGAAGTTGGCACATCATATCCTCCATATTGTTTACGGGGTGCTGATCTGTCAGATCCGGTGTATACTCTCTTTCTGAGGTGGAAGCAGAAAACTGGGCCCAACTGCGCACAGGTGACATAGATAATGACCGCTGAATTGACAACTGTTGAACCAGTGATCTATGCTTGACTGTCCTCCATCTCGTAACCGAGGGTAACGAAGCAAGCATTGGTTGTCCTCTAATAAGATCCTTAGATCGGTAAATCCTCCTGACTCTGGTCTAGAGTGCTCGGGGGGTAACTGCCTCGTCAGAAGCAATTGTGAAATACTACCTTGTAAAAAGAAAATAAAGCAAAAAAAGAAACAACAATCAGCAAACGCACAGTACTTCGGCTTAGACAAGGACAACACACAGTTGAAATCATAAGCTGGACAATCTGTACTCAAACACTGATTTTTACCCCAAATTTCTGCCTCAAAACTGATATCCTCAAACTGATATCCAGACTTGCAACTGCAAAGCCCGCAACCGGTTAGCCTTATGGCAAGCTTTTCCAAGCAAGCCTCCGGCAAACCACTCAGGAATAGCAGATGGCAAACACTGTGACTTAGGTGCACCAATGCAAAATGCAATGCAAAGAAACACATTCATGTAGATAAAATAACATATCATGAGTTCAAGTCAAGTTCTCTAAATCTCCAGCGGAGTCGCCAGAAACTATAGACTCGACTTTTTCGGCCCCCCCTTTCGGAGAGCTCGAATTGGTCCTACAGTTCGGACTCCTGTCATGGTTCTGAATCTAGTCTCACAAGTGCAATGAGAGACTGATAATCACCAAAGAGTCCAATCTGGAAAATCATTTTGGAAAATCGATTTTAAATCAAATAATGCCAAAACTAAACTGCTTTGCCACATTACAGAGTCGCCACCTAAATATTTTATTTTTGGGAAATTTAAGAAACCCTGACTCATGCCAAAGGCCACGTATCCGTCATCACCAAAGTTGCCTCAGCTCGGGAACTTAGGTACGAGAGGGGAAGGTCCTGAAATGAGCACCCCCGTTCGTCCGATCAAAGGATCGGCCTCTACTAAGCATGATATGTTGTTTTATAAACACATGTGTCCTTATTCCAGTTATTAGCTAACTTTACTATGTGACGCGCACACAATTAAGTATAGACTAAAATCACAAGAATTAGAATGAATTCAACTCATGTTTGTTTTTTGAAAATGGTTTGAATTTACCACCCTCAAGTGGGCTAAAACGCGGATTTGCCACCTCAAGTGGGCTTAAAACATGATTTGCCACTTCGCAAAGTAGGCTTAAAACTAATACTCGTTGAATTGTTTCAATTCAAATAACAAAGCCGTCATCCACAAGCATTCATGCAATTTAGCAAATAAGCACATAGCCTCATGGCAAGCATGCGAATCTTGGCAATACTCACACTCATGCAAGTATGCTAAAGCATAAAACTTACAGAGTACTCTAAGCCAAAACAAAAGCTAATTAGAAACAATGCATGATCCTAACTATGTTAAGATGCCTAATGCAGCACATGCAACATGAAATTAATAGGCTCGGCTAGTAATATGCCATATGAATGCAACAATTTGAACAACATGCAATTAAACACGTATTCAAAGAAGTATATTGAAATAACGATGTTGTTTGAATAATGAGTCGAGCCTCGGTGCATGCAAAACAAATGAATGGATGCAAACATGCAAGCATAAGGTATGCTAATCAAAACATGTCCCTAATCTAACCAACAAAAGCGGTTAAATAAAAGGGAGAAAGACGTGAGATTGGAAGACATGCACACAAGCACGCACACTTATTACAACATTGCGCCCTCGCGAATGAAGGTTCGAATGAATAAGAGCTAAGCTACACTAAGCGAAACTAATTAACTATTCTAGTTAACTAATTATTACAACACAATTGAATAACTAGCTATGCTAAGCTAATTAAAATATTACAAAATGAATTAAGCTAATTAATTACAACACATGTATGAATGAATTAGCTAACTTATTGTAAGCTAATAAAAGCAATTAAATGGCCTCGGGGCGAGGGATGCATGCATGCATAGTTGGCTTCCTCCCGAAAATCCACTGCCTTGCCATCGGATGCCTCTGCTTGCACTCATTTGATCTCTAAAAATTGTGCCAACTCCTAGAATGACTCTGCTTCAACTCAGGAACACACTGGTGCAAAATTCATTTCTGGCTAGTCAGTGACCAATGGTGGCTGTCGGCTACCATTGGTGGTCGGTCGGCTGCTTCAACTGGCCGGCCGGCCACTGCTTTCCTAGATTTCCCTTTTTGCTGCAACAGAGAGCAAACAGAGGAAAAGCAGTGTATTCCAAGGAATATATGTGTGTACTTCTACCCTCCTTATCATCTCTCAAGCTCAAAGGAGTGTAGCTCTTGGCTCTCAAACCATCAACCAAGCATTTTCAATGCCTGATGGCTAGAGAATCAAGCTTGTACAAGGTCAATGAATGCACAAACAAGACCAAAACAACCACCACCCTATCATGCATGATCAAGGGTGACGGTGACCAACAAAAATGGCACGTTTCATCACTTTGAGTATGAAACGTCCCATTTTCCTTGTGTTTGGATTAACATCCAATCCAAACACATGCAATGCAACACAACATTCTTAACTTGCTCAAGTTTTACTTGTCATGTTTTATTTACTCATTTTAATTACCGATCCATTCTTTAACCGGTTAAGTCCAAGGTGAGAGTCCTCTAATGAGGGAGGTGTCAACCAAGGAGGATTTAAGGCATGAAAGAGATCATGCCGTTAGTTAGTAGAAACCCTCAAAAGATGATTAAAACCATTAAGCACGAATCTCAATCTCAAGCCTAAACACAACCCGAAGGTTAACCAACCCTCAAAGCAAATGAAAAAGTGAAGAAATGAGGGAGGTTGCAGATATTTCAGTGCTGACATGGCATGCAAAATGACACTAAATCATGCAAGCAACACATGCAAGTCATGTTTAAGAGCCTAACTCATTAAGCTAGTGAAGACCATTACACTATAGCCATGCAATACAAGCCTCAACTGACCAAACCAGCTCAGAACAAAGTTAAAATATGCCAAAATAGTGGCTAAAACTTGCTGAGATTAAGGCACAAAAGGCTAGAAAAATATGCTCACATGTTAGCTTGCAAACAAGACTCAAGAGCAACTCTAAAAAGCAATGAAAGAGTGAAGCAGATGAGTATGTGACAGAGCTATAAATACTGAAATTACATGTAAAAAGACACTTCAACATGCAACCATCTCTTGCAAATCAAGTTTAAAGGGCTAGAATGCCAAGCTAGTGAAGCTATTTGCACTACAACCATGCAAAACAAGGCTCATATGACCAAGACAACCCAAAACAGAGCTAAAACCAATTAAAACTGTAGCAGCTAAAACTAGTTAAAACTGTAGCTAAAACATGCTTGAATTAAGCTAAGTTAAATCACAAAAACATGCTACCATAGGATGCTAACTAGGCATGCAAATGAGACACAAGGAGGGGAGGCTAACCCCTTCATTTTTAGACTTCAAAACATACTTTCCACAACTAAAATAGCCCTGAATTTCAGTGGTTTAAAGGCCTAAAAATTTTGATTTTAATATGCTAAAAGATGGTGCAGAAAGCTTCACAATTAAGCAACAAAAAGGGTAAACAACCCCTTAGCACAAAAGGGCTTCAAACCAACATATTAAGCTTCAAAAATCAAAATTTTTTGTAGTTGAAAACTAGGCCCAAAATAGTATAAAAAGATGGCCAAGCAAGTGATTAAAATAAAGCCTACAAGGTAAGCAATATACCTCTTGAAGCACAGCACAAAATCGTCATAATTCTAAGCTAAAACCACCCTAGGAGCTCAAACTAAGCCTCAAAGAACCTCAACTCTAAGATGAGGAGGCTTGGCTAAGGGTCTTTGTGCAAAAGTGTAGAGAAAATCAACTATCAAGCACAAAACAAGATGAGAGAGAGGGAGAGAGAATTCTAGAGAGAGAAGGAGAAATTTGCTCAAAATTGTGTAACCCCTCAAAATAGGGGAGAGACCCCCCTATATATAGAAAATCAAGCTAAAGGCTTGTATTCATCCCTCCATACACGTGTATGGAGATGAGCATCAGTGAACAACAGTTGGCACAGCTGGCATAGCTGGCAAATAAATATCTAAAAAAGGAGAAAAATGGTCGTCGACCATCATCAGTGGCCGACCGGCCATCGATGTAGCCGACCGGCCATAAACATAGCTGACCGCCACCACTGGTGGCCGACAGGCACAAGTCATGGCCTGTACGTTAGGGGGATGGCCGACAGGCCACCCTGTAGACACCCCATTTTTGACCGACCTTAAGACTTAGACGTCACCAGTTGAGTGCTCGGTGATGTTGCATATTGTGTTCGATCTGAGGTTTCAGAGTCTAGGTTGAGAGCCTTGCCTCTGGACTTCGGAGCTCTTTTGTGCTTTTTCTCGGTTTGCGAACCAGGTCCTATTTTCTCTGTTTTCTCTTCCCAAAGGGAGGGAGAGGTCTCGTAGATCATCTCTCAGTAGTCGTAGGCTACGTTTCGTGGTCGTAGGCCTTTTTTTCCATTTGGAGCCTGGTTTTCGGTTTTCGGAGCCGTCGATAGTGTGCCTCGATTTGGGACCGCTTAACTACCTCCGTTTGCTCTGGTTTTTGGCACACACCTTATTTCCTCCCTTTAGAGGGACACTGTGGCCCGGGAGACCACCTTCGTGGTCATACGCCACTTCCGGTGCCTAACAACCTGTTTTCGGGGCCCCGAACCGCACGTTTTGACCCCCGAACCTTCGTTTTGCATCCGTTTTGGTCCATTTTTGGTAAGGACCCTATTTTCATTGTTAGGAAGGTGGTAGGATGGTGGGAGGCCACCTTTTTCCCTGAAAAACCAGTTTTCTCATTTTCTCTCTCCAAAAGCCAGTTTTTCTGATAGAAAGCTGGTTTTTCTCACTTTTAAGCCACATTTTCTGGCTTTTCATACCACCACTGTGTTGTGCTCATCTGGGAGGCCACCAATATGGGTAGGCCGACCAGTAATTCATCTTGACCCTTTTGAACCTTGCTTAAAAGCTAGCTTTTCTCTCTCTTGGGTCACTTTTTCTGGTTTTTCACTACACAGCTGTGTTGCACTCATCTGGGAGGCCACCTTTTTGGGGTGGCCGGCCAGAAATTTTTGTTGACCCTTCTGACCCCTGGTCGGCCGACCAGGGGGAGTGGCCGGCCGGCCACCTTAGTTGGTCGGCCAGCTTCTTGCTTTTTGCTCTTCTTAAGTACAACACAGCTGTGCCAGCTGTTTTGCACTTGACCCACTGTCTGAGGGTTTTGTCCATGTTTTGGTCCTTAAAAGAGGGTTTTGACCCCTTTGCTTGGGGAGAAAAAAGGGATTGGCCCCTTTGGTCAAGCTTCTTGAGGAAGCTTGACCCTTTTGGTCTAGCTTCTCCAAGAAGCTTGACCCCTTTTTGCTAAGCTTCCTTTAGAAGCTTTGAACCCCTCTCTTGGCTTCTCCAAGAAGCCTCACCCTTCTCCCTCTATATAACACACACTCAACCTCCATTTGCAAGGGTTAGAAGCTTTGGGCTGAGATATATACACACAAATTTCCATCTTTCCACTTCAAGCCTCCAAACACCCTTGTTCTTAGCCATTTTACACTACAACTCCTAGCCTACCACCTCCACCATCCATTCCAGCCCCTTGAAGCTGATTTTTAGAGGTTGA
The DNA here is from genome assembly GCF_004153795.1 of Camellia sinensis. NCBI lineage: Eukaryota > Viridiplantae > Streptophyta > Magnoliopsida > Ericales > Theaceae > Camellia > Camellia sinensis. The sequence continues at coordinate 173,148 of NW_021028512.1, forward strand.
AGGTTCACCAACTTGGTCCAGAAGCTACTGAAAGTCTGCTCTTCAAGGGTGAGTCCCTATTTCCCCTTTTCTTGCCTCATTTTGCATGATTGATTTGCCTTATTTTCAAGCATTTTTCGGCTTCGACCCAAACTGTAAAGTGTCTTATTTTGACCCCGTCTTCAACTTTATTTAAGGGCACTTTGCTGTTTGAGGTCATTTACTTCCCCTTATCCTCTATCTCTTTTTTAGGGCTATTTTTGCATCATATTTTAGCCTTACTTGTGAGCATTTTCGAGATTTTCTATAAACTGAAAAAAGTCTTTTTTTGACATCCTCTTCAAGTTTTGTTAAGGTCCCATTTCCGTTTGGGGTCATCTTTCCCCTATGCATGCATCATCCCTTCATGATTAAGGCTATGCATTAGAGCACTTGCATTGGCCATGGTTTAGCCTCTTAGCCACTGAAATCCAGTGGATTTTCAGTGGCTTAGATGCATTTTTTAGGGCCAAAATTAGAGGGGGGTGACCCCCTCTCTCCTTGTCTTGTTTGGGGGTCTTTTGGGCCTTCCAAAGGGACCCTATTTTTCATGCATCGAAGTCTTATTTCAGGCCTCATTCTGTGAGTTTTGGGGTCTTCCTTAGCTCTGTCCAAGGCCCTTTTGGTCATATTTTATACCTACAATGCATGTGTAGAGCAATCCCATCCAAGGCTCTTCAAAGGAGCCTTTCTTTGCATGTTTCCTAGACTGATTTCAGGGCCTAGTTGGTGAGTTTTAGGGCTTTCATAATCCATTTCCAGATTTGGTTTTTCCATGCTAAGTGTCTATCTTGTATGTGCTTAACAACCCCTTACAAGGCCCTCCAAAGAAGCCCCTCATTTTTACATGCATTGGCTGCATTTCAGTGATTATTTGGGCATATTTTGGCATGTTTTATTCACTGTTTTCGGCTTGTTTGATGAGTTCTCATTTGATTCATATACATGCCATGTAAATCATGCTTGCTAGCCAATGTTGCATGCTATTTTAGTCCATCATGTTAACATCTTTTGGCCATGCTCTAAACTAGAAATGTGCATGTTTTGGGACTGCCTTGGCTCTGTCTTTTGACTTCATGATCAAATAATACTTGATTTGTATACTTGTGGTTCAATGCATGTGCCTAGTATTGAGTTTCGGGGCTTATTCCATGCATCGGGTGCCATATTTCCATGTTTCGGGATCATTTAGCATCATGTTTTAGTACTAAAAATTACATGTTCATAGGCCATCTTTCATCCCTTGCCATTCTTTGGTAGAGTGGCATTTGATGCCTTAGGTTCGGTCCTCGGTATGCATGCATGTGTGCACGCATTTTGGTTGTCTCATTTTCATCTAATGGCTACTGATGTGAGTGTGGCTGAGGTCCACTCATGTTGGTGTAAGTCCATTATGCATTGTGTATGCCTTTTCAATTCATAGCATTGCGTATGCTAGGTTGCGAGTTAGTGCATTGCGTATGCCATGTTACATCGAGCATTGTGTATGCCATCTCATAGCATTGCGTATGCTAGGTTGTATGTTAGTCGCATTGTGTATACCATCTCATTTGCATTGTGTTTGGGATAGGAGTTAGCCTAAGCACAGGAAACGAGGGACGTTTCGTACTCCAAGTGACGGAACGTATCTCAATTCCCTGTCGTCGACACTCCGGATTATCCATGATGGAGTTTAGGTCTTATTGTGTTTTCATGTGCATTCATTTCATATTGAGTCATGCAATTCGACTCCTCGGCCATCATGCATCGATATGCGTGATTGGTGGCACGAGGATCGAGGACTACACTCCTTGAAGAGTAGTCATGCATACATATGTGAAATACTTTGCCATGCCCCTTTGTTGCTCTCTGTTGCAGTAAATCAGAAATCAACGGCCTTCTGGAGCGTTGCGCAATATTCCGAAAACAATTACAAACAGAGGCAAACCGGGGCGTCGTAATGGATTTCTGCGCAAGGCGACTCGAGCATGCATCATTCATCATTTGGAATAGAGCCGAGGCGGTCCATGGATTTACGTGCTAATTTACCTGCTTTCCTAGATTAATTTGCTAATTAATTAGGATTTTGTATTTATTCGGACTGTACTATTTATTCAGACTGTATTATTTATTCGGACCCTCCGAGTGAGGGCACAATTGTAATAAGTGTACGTGCGTGTGATGTATGTCTTCCAACCCCACGTCTTTCTCCCTTTTATTTACCTGCTTATGATGGTTGGATTAGGGCATGTTTCAATTAGCATACAGTATGATAGCATGTTTGCATTCATTCATCTGTCTTGCATGCACCGAGCTCGGCGCATCATACTAACTGCATTTGTATTTCAATTCCAAATTGAATACTTGTTAGTTGTAGCATTTCATATGCCATCTTTAGAATAGCCGAGCCTATCTTAGTTGCATTTTGCATGTGTTGCATTAGGCATTTCTGTATAGTTAGGATCATGCGTGGATTTCTAACATAGCTTCTGTTTTGGCTTGGAGTACTCGGTAAGTTTTATGCTTTAGCATCCTTGCATGCGTGTGAGTGACTGCCATGATAGTATGCTTACCATGAGGCTATTTGCTTATATGATATACCTACCTGAATGCCTGTGGGTGAAGGTTGGGTTATTTGGATTGGAACAATTCGTCAATTGTGAGTTTTATGCCCACTAGATAGTGGCAAATCACCTTGTTTTCTAAGCCCACCTGAGGGTGGCAAATCCACATTTTAGCCTACTTGCGAGTAGCAAACCGCTTTAAAAAACAAACATGAGATGTTTCGTTTCAATTCAGGCGATCCAGTCTATGCTTGTATGTTGTGCGCATCACATAGTAAATCTAGGCTAATAAATGGAATAAGAACGCATAATGTTTTCAAAACTAGATATCATGGTTAGTAGAGGCCGATCTTTGATCGGGCGAGCGAGGGTGCTCACGAAGTGACCTTCCCCAATTGTACCCAAGTTCTTGAGCCGAGGCAACTTTGGTGATGACGGACACGTGGCCTTAAGCAACGAGTCAGGGTTTCCTAAATTTCCTAAAATAAAATATTTAGGTGGCAACTCTGTATCTGGCAAAGCAGTCCATGTTTGGTACTTCTTTCAAAAAATCTGTTTTCAAAAACGATTTGCTGGATTTGGACTCTATGATGATTCATCGGTCTTGCATTGCACTCTACGAGATTAGATATAGGACCGTGACATTGAGTCCTGAACTGTAGTGAGCCCAATCAACAAAACGGGGGGGATTTCCCTCCCGGTACGTTCGGGGACGTCTACACACCCTCTCCTCCAGAAGTGAAGCAACAAGCTTTTGGTCCACAACCAAGCACAAAATAGACAAGATTAGAGACTCCAAGGCAAGGCGCTCAGTCGAGACCTTCAGGGACTCAAAACAAACACGAGCAAGCACAATCATCGGGTGTTGAAACGATGACGTCCAAGTCTTGAGGATGGTAAAAAATGGGGTGTCTACATTGGTGTGAAGGAGAAAGGGCTATATTGGCGAGTTCTTTGGTTCAAGAGCACACGAGACCTAGTAGAAGGCAAATGAGAGTTGAATCTCAATCACAATCCCAGTCATAGCCTCAATCTAGTTTTACCTCGTCAGGTTCATTTGCTGGAAAATCTACCCAGACTTAGGTTTCCTCGAGTTGGTCACAGAGTAGAGGACCACCTTTTTGCTCCAAGTGTAGATAGATGGGCCATGTTAGGTGTCGTTGCCCCTCGCGTGAGCAGGGTTTGTCTTAGTAGTCCAGACAAGGATGATTGTGATGTGGTGCCTTAGTGAAGATTTTTGTGTTTTGGCATTATGATGTACTTTCCCTTGTATGCAGGGCTTTGTGCCTACAGACGTTGTGTATGTATATGTGTGTTTTTGGAACACAATTGTTTAGTAATGTAATTACACCTTGGAACTTGTGTAACGCCTGTAGCTTGTTTTTCTTGCTCCTTTCGGATATAATAGCCCTACAGTTTAGACTCCTGTGATTTTGAATTTGTTTTCACAAGTGCAATGTGAAATAGATAAACACAAAAGAGTCTAAATCTGGCAAATCTTTTGGAAAATCGATTTTGAATAAAAAATGCCAAAAATGGACCGCTTTGCCAAATTACAGAGTCGCCACCTAAATATTTTTAGAAAATTTAGGAAACCCATGACTCGTGCTAAAGGTCACATGCCCGTCATCACCAAAGTGTCTCGGCTGAGAACTTAGGTATGAGAGGGGAAGGTCATAAATTGAGCACCCCGCTCACCCTATCAAAGATCAACCTCTACTAATCATGATGTAATTCTTATTTACATTATATGTTCTTGTTCCGATTATTACGCTAACTTACTATGTGTTGCACACAAGTATAGAGTAAGTTGCAAAAGTTGGAATACTTTGATCTCATGTTTATTTGCAAAATTGCTTTGAATATGTACCACTGGAAGAAATGATCTCATATGTAGATTTAGTCAAATCATTCCAACTTAAGCAATTAACATTCATCCACAGGCATTCAAACAGGTATATCACTTAAGCAATTAGCCTCATGGTAATCATGCTTGACATGGCAACAATCACACACATGCGATATGCAAAAGCAAGAAGGGCTCACCTAGTACTCCAAGGCGAGCCAAAAGAAACAAAACAATTAGAAAGATGCATGCTCCTACTCAATGCAAATGACTAATGCAATACATACAAAAATACAACTAATAGGTTCGGTTGTCTAATATGTCATGTGAATCACTTTGATAACATGCAATGGCGCACATATTCGAGAAAGTAATAAACGACAATGCTGTTAGAATGATGAACCGAACCTTATGCATTCGAGACAAATGGATGCAAATCATGGAAAATGCTAAAAGGAACATAATGTTCTACGCTATCCATCATAAGCAAGTAAATAAAAGAGAGAAAGAAATGGGAATTGGAAGACATACACATTATCAATTTTTTCCTCGCGCAGGAGGGTCCAAATAAATGCCCTAGCTAATTACCAAATTTAACTAGCTATTACAAACCAAATGAAATCAATTAACTATACTAGCTAATTATTACAAATGAAGATTAAACTAATTAATTAATTACAACGCAAGATGAATTAACTAAGTTATTACAAACTCAAGGGAATTAACTCACTAATTAATTAACTAATTAACTAAGAGTTATGTAAACTAATTAAACTCGAGCGGGGGTTAAAGAACCACGCATGCCAATGTGAACATCCTCCCGGAAACGCCTCTATTTTGTTGCCAGAACTGTTCTAGCTGCAGAAAATACTTCTGTTTTTGCCTCAGCTTCTGCTCTGTTTTGCAAGGGAAAAGACACTACCATGCTGGAAAGTGGTGGCCGGCAGGCTAGTAAAAGTGGTCGGCCTGAATGAAATGGTGGTTGGCCAGCCACTATTGTTGGTACTGCCCTGTTGTAGCAGGAAGGGAGCAGAGCAAAAACAGAATATTTCTAGGGGATGTTTATCTCTCTGTCTCTCCCTCTTAAAGAGGAGTAACACTTTGAGTTATAAACCAAAAAATTTTCACCCTCAATAGTTGAAATGCAAACGCAATAACCTCAACCAAGAGCCCTCAAAATTTGGTTTAAGGAGTCTAGGTAGGGTGTATATAGGTTACAAGGTAGAGAGAGATATTTTCCAAGAATTTGCTTCACCAAATTTTTCTAACCTAAATTCTAGAGGGGGGTCAAGTATATATAGAAAATTATGTTGCTAGCTCGGAAATATCAGTATAAAGATAGTTGGTACAGTGCATGCACTTGTGGAGACAGTTGGCACAGGTGGCAAGAAAATATATGTTCTTCCGACATTACTAGCCGGCCAACCACTAAAGGGGACGGCCGTACACTCATTTCTGGCCTACCGACCACTAGTTAGACAGCAGGCCTTTGGGTGGTTAGGCTCGAACAAAATACTGTTTTCGTCCAAAAGTGGTGCAAGGTTTATAGGCTTCTGAGGCTCAAAACTAAGGCTTCCTACTGAGGAAATCAAGCGTTTGTCCAACGATAACTTCATCAATGGGTGAGCAATCGGAGGCGCCCAAGTCTTAAGGGCAGTCAAAAATTGGGTGTCTATAATGCCCTGGGGAGAACCATTCTAAATCCTATTCTCCCAAGCATTACCAACACACAACGCATAAAAATAAAAAATAAAAAAAGAGAATAAACATAGAAACAAGATCATAGCATTCTTTTCCATTGAACTATTTTCCAAAAGTAACAATATTGTTTCATTACATCCCTAACAAGCAAAACAGCTGAATAAACGAGAAACATATACAAAAAAAAAAATTAAGTCCAAATGGACTTCTCTCCAAAATAAGCCTTTTACTACATTAACACACAAAATCAACATTTAATTACAATCATCATAGCCAAACCCAACAAAACTTCAATAGGTATGCCATCAAGCTCCAAAAGAGTCCTTTCTTATGAATGCCGTAATTTCGTGGGTACGCCATCTTTATTTCCTAAAATTGTTAGCTTTGGGGTGAGCATAAGCTCAATGGGTGATCAATTTAACAAGTTATATAGCCACTTGAATACCCCATAATCATGCAATGCACATTTGAAAATATATAAATGAAGTAGTATACAAGTGTATATGTATGTGAGTAAAAAAAAATGCAATGCATGAAATGGTTCCATCACTTCACAAAATCCTCGAGTGGTAAACATACTATGACGTCCCAAGTGAGAGCCGATATTCATAACTTTCATACATAGATATAGATTTGCATACAAAAAATAGTCCCACATTTGCTGGCTCTAGAAACGGTGGGGCGATGGGCACCCAAAAACATTTTCCCTTCCATATTTGTTAGCTCCGTAAATGGCTGGGACGTGGACACCCAAAACCATGTTTTTCCACATTTGCCGACTCCAGAAATGGTGGGCTCGTGGACACCCAAAAACATTTTTCCACATTTGTTCGCGATATGCGCAGACAAGGAAATTGGGCACCTTGACTCCCACCAATTACATTACACAAGTCAAAAAACCAACCCGACTCACTACATAGACTCATAGACTTTTTACCCCCTTCCGCTTTTCAACAATCACTTCATCATCGTGTTCGAAGAGGAATTTGAAATGCATATGATGCATGAATTTATAAATCTTTAACCCTACAATAATTTCAATTCATAACAATTCACTACTTCACACATCAACAATTGAGGATACCTCATTAACAACCTTCACCAATTCAAGATATATATAGAGAAAAGTTTCAAATCCTACATTTCCACCTTAAAGTTAAGTAAATACATTCAATTTCATGTTTTTAAAGCCAATTGAGCAAGACCCCTCTTTATTGAACAAATCTCAAAACTAAGTGTCACGCCTCAAATTTCTAGCCCAAATGATAAGACAACAATCATGGCTCTTTCAAGGAAAATCAAATATAAATCTCCAAACTTACATTACATGATACAATAGTTCTTCATGACACAATACATTAATCCAACAACAAGTAAATAAACAAATAAATACCTCCAAGGGTTTACAAGTTTCCAATGCTTGAACATGGTTACACAAAACGATTATTCAACCCACACACATACAGCCCTTGGCTTACACAGAGTCACAGCAAAATGAGAGTCTTATACTCTCAACACACATTTCCTCGCCTTTAGTTAGGCTGCATCACCACATCTTTTACTGCACAAAAATCCCGTAGGGTGAGCATAAAGTCCAGTAGGAAATCCTTAAAAAAGTATATACATTTTATACAAGTCGTAAGAGATGAAATGCACATGCCATGCTATGCCCTTTTTGAAAATAAATCACATTTTCATCTTTTGAAAACCATCATGCTCAATGATGTCATGCAATTTCAATTGTTTAAAACTTAACAATTTATTTCAAGGGCGGTAAATACGACTCTGGTAATCCTTAGGTCAGTGTCTGCAAGTAGACCATACAAGTACTACCAAATTGTCATTTTTACCGCTATTAACCGGAAGGCTCGACACCTATCCATGTGGGTTTTCGGTCTTCCACCCCGGACTCTCAGGCCAACTTATTCAATATCATCTACACCACCTATCAAGACTTACCAACGTATTTATCCCAAAATCATTTCATGAAAACTTGTTTCTCAACATTCTTTTCTCAATGCAAGTTTTCAAATCAACTTTCAAAATTTAATGTAATCAAATGAATTGTTATGCCAATAACACAAGATGAATATAAATACTTTTATTCCAATTCATCATCCAAGGAATAACACAATTCCTTCTTCTCAAGTATCCTCAACAATGAGTCATTTCAAGACTATTTTAACGTTTTGAACAATAATTTCCAAAATGGACAACAATCCTCATATTCCCTGAAATTCATCATTTATATAAATATAAATAAGAAATTTTCCAAACATCTATTTATTTTGCCACACAAAATAAATATAACAATATCATTCATGGATTTTCAGTCTCTTCTAAAAAAATTTCCAAATTCTAGGTTTTCTCACTAAGACTATACAACTCAAATCTTTTGAAAGAACACTTTCCAAAATCATATTTTCTTCAATCAACGAAGATCAAAACCCATAAGATCATTTTAAAAGAACAAGAGACAAACTCACTTTCAAAATCGCTCAACTTCTTGAATCAACAATCAATTTTCAAAACTATCGAAAGATGATTTTGAAAATCATATAAATCTTGCAAAAATATATATATCTCTAAGAAAATCCCTACCTCAAGTTTTGAATAAGGAATGAGATGAAATCCCCAAAATCAACAGTATCGAAACTCGATCTTCACGGCACACAACGAAGCCCTCGAGAAGTTAACCGACTTTGATGAAGAACTTATGGCAGAACTCTAATGGATCTTAAGAAATCAAGGTTTTGATCCAATTTGGCGTAGGGAAATATAGAGAGAAGGGAGAGGAAAGGATTTTTAGATAAAGAGAGATATACAAAAGTGATCTGAAATATTAGATTCGCGAACTGATATAACATGGTCCGCTCGAGCGTGGAATGCCCCCCTTGAGCGTCAAATACACTTTCCGAGTACTTTTGCAAACAGGTCAAACTTCTAGAACCAAACATTCTCTGCTCGAGCGCATAAACGGTCGCTCGAGCGGACAAGCAACTTCTAATGCATTTTGCATTTTTGCTTCGGGGGCGCTGCCCTTCAACCCCGCCAGGGCGCTGCCCTAGGACCCGCCAAGGGGCGCTGCCCCTTGAACCCCCGCGAGTTGACCGAGCAGCTTGATCCTCGACATACTTAACAAAGTGGCAAAACTGGGATCGCTACAACCTTCCTCCCTTAAAGAATTCCGTCCCCAAAATTTCAAATCAAACTACCCAAACAAAGGGTTTCTAGCGATTAAAATCACACTATTTCATTTTCAAATCACAATACTAACTCTCAACCAAATTCCACCATTTCCACCATGGTTATCTCATTAACAATAACCTCCCAAATACGCATAAACATGAAATTTTCCAAAAAGTAATGGCAACTCTAAACAACTTATGCTTAAAACAACAACGCACATATCAACATGTGGTTAACAACTTTAAATATGTTTCTCTCAACGCTAGGGAATATTACAAAGAAAAGCAACTTAAGCATTTTCAAATAAATCTGGATATTTGGAGCGGACTTCTGCCTCCCGTTCCCATGTCGTTTCTTCAACCCCATTGTTTCTCCACAACACCTTTACCAACAGTATAGTTTGCCCTGTAGCACTTGCTCCCGGGTATCTAATATTCGAACCGGTCGTTCTTCATAAAAGGCATCCTCATCTACCTCTAAGTCAACCCAATCCAGCACATGAGAAGGGTCGGGTTCATACTTCCTAAGCATAGCTATATGAAATACATTGTGAACTCCCGAAAGTTGTGGCGGCAAAGCTAACCGATATGCCACTTCCCCAATTCGCTCTAAGATCTCAAAAGGCCCAATGAACCTTGGAGATAATTTACCACTCTTACCAAATCTCATCAAACCCCGCCTTGGTGAGATTTTTAGAAACACATGGTCACCAACTTCAAAAGATAAAGGTCGTCTCCTCTTATCGGCATAACTCTTTTGTTGGCTTTTTGTCGTAGCTAACCTCTTCCGAATGAGAGAAACTTTCTCAGTTGTCTCTCTAACAATTTTCGGACCCAGTAACGGTGCATCACCCACTTCGGCCCAACAAACCGGTGATCTACAAGGTCGGCCATACAAGGCCTCAAATGGTGTCATCCCAATACTAGCTTGGTAACTATTGTTGTAAGCAAACTCAATCGATGATAAGTGCCTTTCCCAAGGCCCCTTAAAATCAAGGACACAAGCTCTAAGCATGTCCTCAAAAATCTGAATGGTACGTTTCAACTATCCATCGGTTTGAGGATGATAAGCGGTGCTAAGAGTCAGCTTAGTTCCTAACGCTTCTTGAAGGCTTTTCCATAACCGGGCAATAAAACGAGGATCCTTATCCAACACAATAGTCACAGGGACTTCATGAAGTCGAGCTATCTCTTTAATGTACAACTCTGCTAAGCGTTCAACTGAGTCGCTGGTGCACATCAGAATGAAATGGGTAGACTTAGTCAACCTATCAACAATCACCCAAACGACGTCATTGTCTCGTCGTGTTCTAGGAAGCCCAACTATAAAATCCATGGTAACACGCTCCCATTTCCACTCGGCTATTGGTAAGGGTTGTAACAAATCCGCTGGTCTTTGGTGTTCAGCCTTCACTTGTTGACAAGTAAGGCACTTCAATACAAATAAAGCGACATCCCGTTTCATACCCCTCCACCAAAACTGACGACTACGATCAAGATACATTTTAGTGCCTCCCGGGTGTACCGCAAGGTGTAAGTGATGGAACTCCCGAAATGCTTCCTCTTTATAAGATTTTAGTACAAACAAACGGTCTAGGTAACGTACACTCAAATCCGAGTGAACGTTCAAACCTTTCTCTTCCTTCCCATTGGAAATCTTAACATAGATTGATTCCATATCACGGTCTCCTCGTTGTGCCTCCATGACCTTACTAACCAAGGTAGGTTGAGCATTCAAAGTAAACAAGGTAGCACTCTCATTCAAAGTAAATAAGGTAGCACTCCCTCTAGACTCGCCCAAGTGCAAATCAAACTTGCCAATAACATCTAGCATATCCCATTCCCGAATGGCCACACTTGCCAAACTACTCATAGATTTTCGACTCAAAGCATCGACCACCACATTGGCCTTCTCTGGATGATAGTGTAACTCAAAGTCATAATCCTCCATAAATTCCATTCACCTTCGTTGTCGTAAATTCAAGTCTTTTTGAGAAAACAAATACTTTAGACTCTTATAATCGGAGAAGACTTCAAACTTCTCACCGTACAAGTAATGCCTCCAAATTTTCAAAGAAAAAATCACCGCTGCTAATTCTAGATCATGGGTGGGGTAATTTTTCTCATGAGTTTTCAATTGTCGTGAACCGTTGGCCACAACTTTTCCCTCTTGCATCAAGACACAACCAAGTCCATCCCCGGATGCATCACAATAGACAGTGTAATTCAAACCCCTTTCCGGAATTATCAAAGCCGGTGCGGTAGTCAATCTAATCTTAAGCTCTTAGAATGACTTTTCACAAGCCTCACTCCACACAAATTTGATACCCTTTCTAGTCAACCTAGTCAAAGGTGCAGCTAGTCTAGAGAAGTCCCTTACAAAACATCGATAATACCCTGCTAATCTCAAGAAACTCCAGATTTCAAAAATATTCTTGGGTTGTTTCCAATCCTGTACGGCATCTATCTTTAAGGAGTCCACAGTCACTCCCTCTTTAGACACTACATGTCCCAAAAACTTCACCTCTGTTAACCAAAACTCGCATTTTCCAAATTTGGCATATAATTGGTGCTCACTAAGTAAACCCAGCACTACCTGTAAGTGAGTCTCGTGTTCCTCTTCAGAGGTTGAATAAATCAAGATGTCGTCCACAAAGACGACCACAAAACAGTCCAAGTATTCCTAAAAAATTCTGTTCATAAAATCCATAAAGGACGCCGATGCATTGGTCAACCCAAAAGGCATTACAAGGAATTCATAGTGGCCATAACGAGTACGAAAGGTCGTCTTCTGAATGTCCTGCTCCCAGACTCTCAACTGATGGTACCCCAACCTCAAATCTATTTTTGAGAAGCAACGAGACTCTCTAAGTTGGTCAAACAAATCATCTATTCTGGCTAGAGGGTACTTGTTCTTAACTGTAACTCTATTCAACTTGCGGTAATCAATACACAACCGTAATGACCCATCCTTTTTCTTCACAAAGAGAGCCGGCGCTCCCCAAAGTGATGTCCTAGGGTGAATGAAGCCCTTGTCTAAAAGTTCTTGGAGTTGAATCTTCAACTCATGCAATTCGGCGAGTGCAAATCTATACAGTGACATGGAAATCTGTGCCATGCCAGGCACTAATTCAATGGAGAACTCGATCTCCCGCTGAGGTGGTAAACTAGTAAGATCTTCTGAAAAGACATCCGAGTATTCACAAACTGCCCTTGGTAACTCAACACGGGCCCCGTCACTTTCACTATCCAAGAGAGTTACAAGAAGGCCACTAAGCTTGCTCCTACTACGAGGGTCAACAACTGGCGACAAGGCTCTATCAACTCGGTTCCCCAGAAAATAGAAACGATCACCACCCGAAGTGCACACCGTAACTCTCTGACGGTAACAATTGATCACAGCTTGATAAGAACACAACCAATCCATGCCTAAAATGACATCAAAACTCAACATATCTAGAAATACAAAAGCAAACGGAAGTCGACGCCCGGCAACTTCTATTTCACAATCACGACAACCTTGGTCTAAATCAATTGTACCCCCAACAGGTGACTCTACTCTGAGTGAAGGCACTAACCGTGCTACCTCTAATCCCAATGCAGTAGCAAATGCAGTAGATATAAATGAATGAGACGCACCCGTGTCTATCAATATATTAGCCAAAGAATTACACACAACAAAAATACTTCTCACAACTGAGGATTCTGGCAACTGCTCTGGCACGGTAACAGCATACACGTGCCCCTGTGGCCCCTGATTAACTTGCTCCCCTCTCGGAGCATAGGCCTGTTGTACTGACTGAGCCGAAGCGGCTCCCTCATTAATTCGCGAAGCTTGGATTGATTGAGCCTGGTTGTGGCTCTGAGTCTGTCTCGACCCTGATGCGCCAGATGCGCCTCCCAACTGTGGGTAAGTTCTCTTCATATGCCCCGGCTGACCGCACTGATAACAATTAAACCCTTGACCTTTATTCTGAGACTGAGACTGACTTTGAGATCGATTAGGTGGTGGTAATATTAACTGCCCTCCTCCCTTCTGTGGGCATGAAAAGGCTTTGTGACCCGGTTGGCCACACTTGAAACACAAGAAGCTACTTGATGCACTTTTTCCCGAACCTGCACTAGGCAAAGGAAAAGTGGATCTAGACTATTGTGGTTGGGACTGGGATGGATAGGTGTTCCTGCTCTTCTTGTTCTACCTATAGTCTCCTTGAGACTCTTAGCCCCTAGACCTCGAACTCCGAAACCTCTCATCCTCTGCTTGTATGGAATTTCTATGTGTGTCGCCGTCTCCACAAAATGGTCATATTCCCGAATCATATTTCCAACAAGCTTGAACATAATTTTTGTTTTCAAATTCTTTTCAAATTCAATGCAACGGCGCTCTTCTGTTGTCACCAACTCTGGTGCAAATCTGGACAAACTAGAAAAGACCGCCTCAAACTCGGCCACGGGCATGTTGAGTTGTTTTAGGTCTTTAAACTCTTCCCTCAATCTCTCCCTAGTAGTGGGAGGTATGTACTAATCTTGGAAAGCAACCGCAAAGGCTTCCCATGTCGGCTCCACTCTACCCTTGGCATATTTCCACCATTGACCCGCATCTCCCTTAAGGTAGTAACTCGCTAGAGTCACTCTTAGTTCACTATCTTCGATGTGAAGCATCTCAAATGTCTTCACAGTTTGTTCGAGCCACTCATCCACTTTCTTGGGCTCGGGACCACCATGGAACTCATCCGGTTTGGCCTGCAAGAACTCTCTAGTAAGGAAACTCGCCCTTGACTCCACGGTGTTCTCTCGGGCTTGATTCTCCACCCTCAACAAGTTCATAGACTCTCTTAAAGCCCCTGCTATTTCTCGAGCTAGGGCCCCCATTGTGGTTTGACCCGCTTGTCCCGGGATTCCTGTCTGCCCCACTTGTTCAGCCACATTAGCTTGGCCGGACTCTTCCTCTTGCACCGGAACCTCATGGACCGGTACCTTATGCACACCTCAGTGAGCCCTACCACGCCTCTCACCTCTACCACCACGAGTTTAACCTCTTCCTGACATCCTATAAATGACAATAGAATTAATTTAGCACACTAACCCATACATGCCCGCAACTTGCCTTACATGTTTGATCACAATAATGCTATATATTGCTCTACCATATAACAAGTAAATTTCACCCCACATAAGCACTTAGTCATGTAAACACATACGAATTATACTCTTACGATGAGGTTCGCCCCACGAAAAACCAAGAATTCTTAACAGAATGAGTATTGATAAAGTACCCTTCTAATAAGACCTCAAGGGATTTAACAGGCGCAAACAACATCCTAAAAGTCCAATCCCATACCCATTTAGTCACATAAGCATGTTATCACATAGTCACAAAATGCATAACACTTCTTAAGCATGCTAAATGAACCCATTGTGGTTAAACAACCACTTCCCACAAGCTCCACGTATTCAAACCTGGTAGCTCTAATACCACGTTGTATCGCCCCAAATTTCTAGCCCAAATGATAAGACAACAATCATGGCTCTTTCAAGAAAAACTGAATATAAATCTCCAAATTTACATTACATGATACAATAGTTCTTCATGCAATAATACATTAATCCAACAAGTAAATAAACAAATAAATACCCCCAAGGGTTTACAAGTTTCCAAGGCTTGAGCCTAGTTACACAAAACGGTTATTCAAATCCACACACATACAGCCCTTGGTTTACACACAGAGTCACAACAAAATGAGATTCTCGTACTCTCAACACACATTTCCTCGCCTTTAGTTAGGCTGCATCACCACATCTTTTCCTGCACAAAAATCCCGTAGGGTGAGCATAAAGCCCAACAGGAAATCCTTAACAAAGTATATACATTTTATACAAGTCTCAAGAGATGAAATGCACATGCCATGCTATGCCCTTTTTGAAGATAAATCATATTTTTATCTTTTAAAAACCATCATGCTCAATGATGTCATGCAATTTCAATTGTTTAAAACTTAACAATTTATTTCAAAGCCGGTAAATATGACTCTAGTAATCCTTAAGTCAGTGTCTGCAAGTAGACTATACAAGTACTACCAAATTGTCATTTTTACCGCTATTAACCGAAAAGCTCGATACCTATCCGCGCGGGTTTTCGGTTTTCTACCCCGGACTCTCAAGCCAACTTATTCAATATCATCTACACCACCTATCAAGACTTACCAACATATTTACCCCAAAATCATTTCATGAAAACTTATTTTTTAACATTCTTTTCTCAATGCAAGTTTTCAAATCAACTTTCAAAGTTTAATGTAATCAAATGAATTGTTATGCCAATAACACAAGATGAATATAAATACTTTTATTCCAATTCATCATCCAAGGAAAACACAATTTCCTCTTCGCAAGTATCCTCAACAATTAGTCATTTCAAGACTATTTTAACGTTTTGAACAATAATTTCCAAAATGAACAACAATTCTCATATTTCCTGAAATTCATCATTTATATAAATATAAATAAGAAATTTTCTAAACATCCATTTATTTTGACACACACAATAAATATAACAATATCATTCATAGATTTTCAGTCTTTTTTTAAAAAAAATCCCCAAATTCTAGGTTTTCTCACCAAAACTATACAACTCAAATCTTTTGAAAGAACACTTTCCAAAATCATATTTTATTCAATCAACGAAGATCAAAACCCATAAGATCATTTTAAAAGAACAAAAGACAAACCCACTTTTAAAATCGCTCAACTTCTCAAATCGACAACCAATTTTCAAAACTATTGAAAGACGATTTCGAAAATCATCTAGATCTTGCAAAAATATATATATAACTCTAAGAAAATCCCTACCTTAAGTTTTGAAGAAGAAAAGGGATGAAACCCCCAAAATCAACGGTATCGAAACTCGATCTTCACCGTACACAGTGAAGCCCTCGAGAAGTTAACCAACTTTGATGAAGAACTTATGGTAGAACTCTAATGGATCTTGAGAAATCAAGATTTTGATCCAATTTGGCGTAGGGAAATGTAGAGAGAAGGGAGAAGAAAGGGTTTTTAGATAGAGAGAGATATACAAAAGTGATCTAAAATATTAGATTCGCGAACTGATATAACATGGTCCGCTCGAGCGTAGAATGCCCCGCTCGAGCGTCAAATACACTTTCCGAGTACTTTTGCAGACAGGTCAAACTTCTAGAACCAAACATTCTCCGCTTGAGCGCATAAACGGCCACTCGAGTGGACAAGCAACTTCTAATGCATTTTGCATTTTTGCTTTGAGGGCGCTGCCCCTCAACCCCGCCAGGGCGCTGCCCTAGGACCCGCCAAGGGGCATTGCCCCCTGGACCCCCACGAGCTGACCGGGCAGCTCGATCCTCGACCGACCCAGTCAAAGTTCTCAAAACATGAAAGAAGGGTCGAAACCAGGATCGCTACATTGTATATCGTTTATCTTATAAAATCTTAATATCAGGGATCTTACCCTCTTGCTTTAGAACACATCCCAACCCCTCTTTAGAAGCATCGCAATACACTGTATAACTTAAACCTCATTCTGGAATGATAAGAATTGGAGCAGTGGTCAATCTAAGCTTTAGTTCTCAAAAAGAATTCTCGCAAGCTTCCCTCCAAACAAACCTTATTCCCTTACGGGTCAATCTAGATAATGGTGATACTATGGAAAAGAAATTCTTCACAAATCAGCGGTAGTAACCGGCTAAGCCTAGAAAGCTACAAACTTTTGAGGCATTCTTAGTCTGCTCCCAATTTTGCACAACTTCTATTTTTGAAGAATCCACCATAACACCGTCTCCCGAGACTACGTGACCCAAAAACTTCACCTCAGAATGCTAGAATTCACATTTCTCATATTTCGCATACAAACAGTGTTCCCTAAGAAGTTACAAGATAGTACAAAGATGCCCTTCATGCTCCTCTTCGAAAGGTGAATAGATAAGAATATCATCTACAAAGACGACCACAAATTTGTTAAGAAACTCCCGAAAGACCCTATTCATTAAATCCGTGAATGTGGTTGGAGCGTTAGTCAAGCCAAAAGGCATAACCAAGAACTCGTAGTGACCATATTGGGTATGAAAAGCAGTTTTGGGAATATCCTCCTCTTGAACTCGGATTTGGTGATAACCCAACCTTAAATCTATCTTGGAAAAACAACACGAGCCTTTAAGTTGATTGAAAAGATCATCTATCTTGGGCAAGGGATATTTATTCTTAACTGTGACTTGATTCAATTTACAGTAATCCATGCATAATCTTAAGGACCCATCTTTCTTCTTTGCAAACAAAGCTAAGGCTCCCCAGGTTGAGGTGCTAGGGCATATAAAGCCCTTACTAAGTAACTCTTGCAATTGCTCCTTCAAAACAACTAGTTCCACCGGGCCAAACCTATATGGTGATAAGGAGATAGGTGTTGTACCCGGAAGTAAGTCTGTGGTGAACTCTACTTCCCTATGAGGAGGTAATTCTGTAAGATCATCGGGAAATATATCGAGATGTTCATGTACTACCTTCGGAAATTCATCCCGGACCACATCACTTTCGTCATCCAAAAAGGTTGCTAAAAGAGAATTAAATTGGCCCCGACCATGTGGGTAGTATGAGGAGGGTAAGGATCTACCGTACTTATCCCCCAGAAACATGAAACAATCACCGCTTGCAGTGCACACCGTAACTCTCTCTCGATAACAATCTATGTTCGCTCAGTAAGTGAACAACCAATCCATACAGAGGATAACGTCAAAACCAGACATTTCCAATAGGACAAAATTAAATGGAAGTTGTCGACTCGCCACCTCAATTACACACCTCTGACACCCCTGGTTCAGAGTGACCTTACCCCCAACCGGTGACTCTACTGTAAGTGAAGATTGTAGTTGCCTGCTCTCTAACCTCAACAATGATGCAAATGACGTGGCAATAAATGAATGCAATGCTCTAGTGTCAATCAACACGTTAGCCCAAATATTGAAAATGAGGAATGTACCTCCCACAACTGATGGCCCCGACGTTTGCTCGAAAGAAGTGACAACGTACACTCTTCCCTATGACCTCTGCTCCCCTACCTCACCTCTCTGAACATACGCTTGTTGTACGGATTGAACAGATGTAGCCCTCTGAACTGCCCTAGACGCCTGACCTGATTGAGTCAGCTGATAAGGCTATCGTTGTTCTTACCCCATCTAAAAACCTCCAGACTGTCTAGACCCTTCCACACTCGGAGTCCCTACTTTCTACGGGCAGAACTTCTTCAAATGTCCCAGCTGACTACATTGGTAACAAGATTAGGGCTGGCTCTTATTCTGAGGTTGACCCTGTGGACTCCTAGATTAGGACCGTGCTCCACTTTTCTGTCCACACTCCGCAACCTTGTGACCCATTTGGCCACATCCATAACAAGCACCACTAACTCGGGTCACACTTCCCGAACTTCCACCCGTCACATACCCAAAGGATTTAGCTTGTTGTGGAGGTGATTTGATGGATGATGATGAACCCCTAGACCTCTTTGAAGAACCTGTGCCACCCCTATCATCAGAATGCCCTGCTCTCTTCAATCTTTGCCTTGCCTCTTCGACCTCTACAATAATCTCCACATGAGCTACCGCTTCAACTAAACGGTCATAATCACAAAACATATTGCCAACCACCTTCATCGAGATTTTTGGTCTCAACCTTTTCTCAAATTCAAGGCACCTTCACTCTTCCGTTGCCACTAATTCGAGTACAAAACGTGATAAACTAGTGAATTCGACTTCAAACTCCGCCACCAGTGCATCTAGTTGCAACAACTCTTCAAACTGCTTCCTCAACCGCTCCTTAGCTTTGGGAGGAAGAAATTTATCTTGGAAAACTTGCACAAATGCCTCCCAAGTGTGTTTAACCCTATGCTTTATAGATTTCCACCATTATCTAGCCTCTCCCTTTAACTGGTAGGCTACTAATGCCACCCACAATTCATTTTCTCGAATGTCTAAGATTTCAAAAGACTTGACCATTTGCTTCAACCACTCGTCAGCTTTCATCGGATTAGGTTCATCACTATACATGGCAGGATTGGAACGAAAAAACTCATTTTTCAAAAAGAATGCTCTTGTTTCTCCTTTAATAGTTCTAGCCGCTTGCTCAACTCTCAATATCTTCATGGACTTCCGTAGAGCCCTCGCCATTTCCCTAGGCAAGGCCCTCATAGCTTATTGGGCCGGTGGAACAGATATATTGTTTTGACCCACACCTTCTTCTTGCGGAGGGATCTCGGGTTGGGCTAGAATATTCTTGCCTCCCCGACGGGGTCTATTGCGAGCACGTCTAGACATCTGTAAGAAGTAGAGACAATATTAAATTCAAGACTAACTTTCCGCACCCAAGTGCTCCATTCTTAATCCTCACATTTATACACCATGTAAACACATAAACTTCCACATAGAATAATCCAAACAATCACACATACAATCACATAAAATCACACATGAGTTGTCCTCCTAAGATATTAGCCAATTCCATGGCAATCAAGGACCTCCAAGTGGAAAGAACAGTAATCAAGTGCCTTTTCAAAAGGATTTCGATGAATGTAACGGACAAAAGCCATATCATAGGATTCTAACCCCATACTCACATAATCACATGAAGACACATAACACAAAAGGCATCCTAAGCATTTCGTCCTAGCCTAGGGACCATATTGTGAATGCATCCCTTCCCACGAGCCTGAGGTATTCTAACCTATGACTCTGATACCATTTTGTAACGCCCTGTAATTTCTCACGATAACAAGCCAAGACAAACACAATAATGTACCCAAGAAGAGATCTTTCACATTGAACTAAGGGTTAAGAGATTACAATTCACCATATACATTCCCACAACATTTGGGTTTCGTATTCCAGTTCAATGAACTAGATGGCCTTACAAAATATAAGCCTCTAGGGAGTACAATGACAACAAAATAAATATGATAGTCTTGTTACAAAAATTCCAATTCAAAACAACAAACATCCATAACTCAAACTTTTCTAAAGGGAGTTATTGCTTGTTCCAATCCTTCAGGGAGGTGGTACTTCGTCAATTCTTGAAAAATAAAATAAAATTGAGCTATATGCCCAGTAGGAATACATTTAACCAAGTATTTAATATGTTGAATAAGATTATGGTATCCTTGCGACAAAACATTACAAGAAAATTTATCTTCACATGCAATCTTTATCAATCATTTAGAAACATGATGACCAAACAGTGACAATTACAATTCATATTATCAAGTACAACGATTAAACGATCACAACCATAGAAAACACGCCATGAGCCCATTTGTAAGAGTCCAATTCAAAACACCCTTTGCTTTTGTTTTAAAACAGCCTCCACATTTGCCAGCTATTATACAGCAGTGAGTGGGCACCCAAAGAAAACCATCCGTTTTTTCACTTTTGTTGGCTACAATACAACAGGACTTTGCGGACACCGAAAAATATTTTTCCCACATTTATCCAATAATAAACCTAGACAGGGCATTTGGGCACCTTTTTAAACTCTCTGCGCAGGTACCAACACAACACCATATTTTCAAAATCGACTCTTACCCAGACTCATGCTAATTAACAATTCATTCACATTTTATTCCATCAACAAGCATCCAACATTACCAAAAAATGGAATACAACACAACATTCAAAGAAAATAACATCCAAGCCATAATTCTTTATCATATCAACATCCACATCTTCTATCTCTTTATTATTCACAATATTTCATGAATCAAGGAAATTCCCTTCAATTTGGTGCTTTCTACTCAATTTAAGAATTTAGGGTTTTACCAAATTGGAGGGTTTTTCTCCTTCATCATAGATACGAGTTTCAACAACATTTATATACATGCTCTGAAAAGAGAGAGTAAAAAAATTTCAAGCAAAGTCGAGTAAAATGGTTTATCTATGTAAAATATGGGATTAATCCAACAATATCCTCAAATTAGTTCATAAGTCAAAACCACACCATGAAATCTCTTCAAAGCAAGGAAATACTAGGGTAAAAGTATCCCTACCTCAAAGGAGTGAGAAGAAAACTTGGAGGAGCCCAAAGTTGATGAAATCTCGAAGTCCTCGAATCAAAAGAAAGCCCTTGATGCGTTCTACAACCTTTTGTAGACACCCTATTCTTGACCGTCCTCAAGACTTAGACGTTATCGTTTGAACACCCGATGATTGTGCATGCTCGTGTTCGTTTTGAGTCTCTGAAGGTCTCGGCTGAGTGCCTTGCCTTGGAGCCTCTCAACTTCTCTATTTTGTGCTTGGTTATAAACCAAGAGCTTGTTGCTTTGAATCTAGAGGAGAGGATGGCTTGTCGGCCATCCCCAGTGTCCATCGGCCATGGCTTGTGCCTGCCAGCCATCAGTGGTGGCCGATCGGCCACATTGATGGCCGATCGGCCACATGTGTGGTCAGTCGGCCACTACTAATGGCCGACGGCCATTTTTCTCCTTTTTCAGATATTTTTTGTGCCAGCTGTGCCACCATACACGTGTATGGAAGGATGAAGCCAAGCTTTTGGCTTGTTTTTCTATATAAGGGGAGGTCTCTCCCCCATTTTGGGGGTTCAGAAAATTTGTGAGCAAAATTTCACTCTCTCTCTCTAGAACTCTCTCTTTCTTCCTATTTAATGCTTGAAAATGAGTTTTCTCTACATATTTGCATACAACCCCTTAGCCAAATTAGACTACCTTGTTGCTGAGGTTCTTGCAGGTCTTACTTGTGCTCTTAAAGCTGATTTTGGCTCAGAAATTGTGTTGTTTGTTGCTGTGCTTCAAGGGTATTAAGCTTACCTCTTTAAAGCTTTATTTAGTTGCTAGTCTAGCCACCTTTGCATGTTGTATTTGGCCTAGTTTTCAACTACAAAAACCTCTATTTTTAAGGTTTAAAAGTGGTAGTTTAAGGCCTTTTTGGAGTTAGGGGTGGTCCACCTCTTTTGTAGCTTGTTTGCTAAGTTTTGTCCCATCTTTTAAAACTTTTAAAACAATCTTTTCTTGGCCTTTTAACCACTGAATTCTAGGGAAATTTCAGTGATAGAAAGTTGGTTTTGAGGTCCCAAGTAGGAGGGGGTGGCCTCCCCTCCTTGTGTTTTGTTTGCATGTGTTGATGGCCTAACATGTGAGCATGTATCCCTTTTTGTACCTTAGTTCAAGCATGTTTTAGGCCCTATTTTGACCTGCTTTAACCCTGTTTTTGGCTGGTTGGGTCACTTCTTGCTTGCCTCTTGCACTTGTAGTGCAATCATGCTTACTAGCTTAGCATGTTTGATAATTTAGCCTATCATTCTAGCTTGTTTTAACTTAACTCTAACACATTTTTGCTACTAATTTAGCATGCTTTAACTCTGTTTTGGGTGGTCTTGGTCATATGACTCATGCTTTGTATAGCTATAGTGTGAAGGCCTTCACTAGCTTTGCATTTTAAGGTCTCTATCATGCTTTGCATGGGTTGTTTGCATGCTATGGCATTGTTTTTCATGTGTTTTCAGTGCATATACCTCTGTCACATTCTCACATATTTCACTCTTTCATCATTTTTGAGAGTTGTGCTTTATGCCTTGCTTGTGAGCCAATTTGTGCGCATGATTTTCTTGCCTTTTAAGCTTCTATTTCAGCATGACTTAGCCACTGATTTGGCATGTTTAAGCTCTATTTTGAGCTGATTTGGTCATTTTAGTTTGATATTGCATGCCTCTAGTGTAATGCTTGTCACTAGTTTCAATACCTTTGGCCCTTAACATGATTTAGTGCCATTTTTCATGTCATTTCAGCACTGAAAGTCTGCAACCTCCCTCTGTTCTTCACTCTTTAATTTGCTTTTGAAAGTGGTCTTGAGCCCCTTGTTGACTTGAGCATGAAATTAAGGCACTCATGCCTAATGGTTTTAATCCTCTCTTGAGGGTTTCTACTAACCAACAACATGAGACCTCTTTCATACTCAAGGCACTTGTGGCTTAGGCCATCTTTCCAATTAAAGGACTTTCACATTGGACTTAACCGGTTAAAGGACTAATTGGTAAGCTAAAATGTATAGACAAAATGAATCAAGTAAAACATGAACAAGATAAGCATTCGTATTGCATTGCATGCATTTGGATCGGACGTTAATCCAAACACAAGAAATGAGGAACGTTTCATACTCAAAGTGATGAAACGTGTCACATTTCTTGGTCGTCATCACCCTTGATCATGCATGATAGGGTGGTGGCACTTTGAGTCTTATGTGCGCATTCCCTAAGCTTGTACAAGCTTGGTCATGAAAATGCTTGATTGGTGGCTTGAGAGCCAAGTGCCATACTCCTTTGAGCTTGAGACATGATAAGAAGGTGGCAGTACACACATTCCTTGAAGAATACACTGCTTTGCCTCCGTTTGCTCTCCATTGCAGCAAAAAAGAGAATTTCAGGGAAAGGGTGGCCGACAGCCAGAAATAGTGGCCGACCGGCCAGTGGCAATGGGCGACAGCCACCTATGGTAACCGACCGACCACCAGTTGAAGAGTTGTTCAAAGTATTCATGTTTTGGAGTAAAGGCAGTCTATTAATTGGAGCAAGGTTCAACAATCAAAGCAAAGTGCAAACAGAGGCATCCAAAGGCAAGGGGGTGGATTCCCGGGAGGAAGCAACAGAGCATGCATGTCTCCCTCGCCCGCAAGGCCACTTTATTACTTTGTTAGCTAATTGTAATTAATTATTACATGCGTTGTAATTAATTAATTTAATCAGTTATGTAATATTTAGCTAGCTTAGAATAGTTAGTTAATTTATTTCAATTGTTGTAATTAATTAGCTTAAAATAGTTAATTAGTTGTTTTGTAATAATTAGCTTAGCTTAGAGTAGCTTAGCTTATTTATTCGGACCCTCCTTCGCAAGGGTACAATGTTGTAATAAGTGTGTGTGTGTGTGTGTGTATGTCTTTCAACCCCACGTCTTTCTCCCTTTTACTTAACCGCTTTCGATGGTTAGATTAGGGACATATTTCGATTAGCATACCTTATGCTTGTATGTTTGCATCATTCATTTGTATTGCGTGCACCGAAGCTCGGCGCATCATTCAAACTGCATTGTATTTCAATACACTTATTTGAATACGTGTTTAACAGCATGTTATCAAATTGTTACATTCATATGCCATCTTAGATAGTCGAGCCTATTTAGCTGCATTTTGCATGTGTTGCATTAGGCATCTTGTATAGTTAGGATCATGCATGATTTCTAACTATTTTTTGTTTTGGCTCGGAGTACACTGTAAATTTTACGCTTTAGCATACTTGCATGAGTGTGAGTATTGCCATGTTTAGCATGCTTTCCATGAGGCTATTTGCTTAATTGATTAACTACATGAATGCATGTGGATGAAGGCTTTATTGATTAAATTGGAACAATTCATCAAATGTATGTTTTGAGCCTGCTTTGTGAAGTGGCAAAATCATCATGTTTTAAGCCCACTTGAGGGTGGCAAATCATCGCTTTAGATCACTTGAGAGTGGCATTTTCAAACCATTTTCCAAAACAAACATGAATCGATTTGTTCCAAGTCTTGCGACTTAGTCTATACTTGTATGTTGTACACATCACCTAGTAAGTTAGCTAATAACCGGAATAAGAACACATGTGTTTATAAAACAAATATATCATGCTTAGTAGAGGCCAATCTTTGATCGGGCGAGCGGGGGTGCTCATTTCAGAACCTTCCCCACTCGTACCCAAGTTCCCAAGCCGAGGCAACTTTGGTGATAATGGATACGTGGCCTTTGGCACGAGTCAGGGTTTCCTAAATTTTCTAAAATAAAATATTTAGGTTGCGACTCTGTAATCTGGCAAAGCAGTCTAATTTTGGCATTATTTGATTCAAAATCTAATTTTCCAAAATGATTTGCCGGATTGGACTCTTTGGTGTTTATCAGTCTCACATTGCACTTTGTGAGATTAGATTCAAAACTGTGACAGGAGTCCGAACTGTAAGAGACCAATTCGCGTCTCTCCAAAAAGGGGGCGCGCGAAGAAAGTCGAGTCCACACCTTTCTCAAAGGATCCAAGTGAGAAGACACTTCTAAGCGAGTAGATCTAGAGATCTAAGTGGGAAAAAGTTGAGTTTAGTGAGAGAAGAAAAGAGACTCACGGTTTGAGAGGAAAAATGAGAAGAAAATCATGAGAGAAAAAGGTTCTGGGTCTATTTATAGTAATAGAAAAGTAGCCCTAAGGTCATTAAAAAGAATAAGTCCAAAACCCCACAAAAGTAGGGCCCATTCAAACCCCAAAATTCTAAAAAAAACACCTAGGGGTCGACCACTAATGTGGTGGTGTCGATAACAGTCGACCCCTCCCAGACTGGTGTCGACCCTTGAGGCCAACAACAAAATAAAGGTGTCGACGACACCAAGGCTAGTGTCGACTCTAAATTCCAGCAACACTTTCAGAACACAGCAACAGATATGGGTCGACCCTTAGGAAGGCTAGTGTCGACCCCAGAACAGAATTTCTAAGTTTCCAAAGAATTTTTCAACAAGAACAAGTGCGAATGGACAAACCCATCAAATCTAAATCGAATTGTACTCCTCCAAAACCAATATACAACAACCCCAAAGACTTCCAAAATCAAAATAATGGAATTAAATACACCCTCTAATAGTTTAAAGGATACAAGTGTTACATTATTTCTTTTGTTTGGGCAGTAGAGGTATGCACAAGTCGATTTGAGTCGGGTTTACCCTCGAACCAGTAGCCGAACCAAATACATTGGGTGAAATGAAATTTTATTCGTTGCCAACCGACCAACAGTTCAAAATTGATCAAATCAAACCATGTGGCTTGACGGTCAATTCGGTCAGTATTAGAAATACTACAAATCTGGAGAAAAAATTGAAGAGTGGAGAGGAAGAAAGACAAGATAGACACTGTCGTTCAAAGCTATCGCCATGATTAGCACCACCTCCATAGAACAATGCCATCGCCATCTTCTACTATGGAACAATACCAACATCGTTGATATACCACCAACGATCAACGTTGATTGCCATTATCAATTTTTTTTAGAGAAGACAGATTAAGATTCAAAGGAAAGGAGATTGAAGAGGCCAAAGGGTTTTGGAGGAGAGAAAGAGAGAGAGAGATGACCGGTGTAATGGAAGAGAGAATGATATTTAATGAAAGAGAGAGAGAGAAATAGAAAATAGAGATGTACCCTTCAATGAGAAAGAGTAAGGGGTTGTTTGGGGTGTCCTAAATAAGTGCACTTTTTGTCTTTTTGGACTAAAAAATTGAGGTTGAAAATATAGATGTTTGGGTTAACTTTTTGACTTTTTATGAAAAAATGTGTAATAAAAAATCAAATTTTTCCCTAAAAATCAATTTTTAGGGAAAAATTTGAATTGGGAGTTGTGCAGCCGTAATTGTTGACTTTTAGTGAATAGTGTTAACTTTTTAACTTTTTAAGTAACTTTTTATCTTTTTATCTTTTTTGAAAGATCCCAAACTTGCCCTAAATAAAATGAAATGAAAGAGTGGAGAGAGAAATCAATGAATTAATGGAAGAGATATACAAAGATTTTTTTTGGAAAAATGAGAAAGGTTAGATGAAACAGTGGAGAGATGGTCAGGATTTTGTGGGAAGATGAGTCAAAGGTAATGAATGCCTCAGAGCATCTCCAACGGTAGTAGGCATTTTACTTATCTAAATATTACTATAAAGTATATATTTTATTTTGCCTATCAAC
Organism: Camellia sinensis; assembly: GCF_004153795.1. Taxonomy (NCBI): domain Eukaryota; kingdom Viridiplantae; phylum Streptophyta; class Magnoliopsida; order Ericales; family Theaceae; genus Camellia; species Camellia sinensis. Next base: position 200,195 of record NW_021028512.1, read on the forward strand.
TGTTTTATGTTTTTACTCCAACCATACTCTTTATTTTAGCTATTTATCCAAATACTATTAATTTTATAGAATGCCACATCAACAACAAAGATGGAGGGAAATGATCTTAATGATTGAATACATTTTGCCTAGCGTTGAAGGCTAGCTACATGTAGCTAGTGAATATGAGTTGAGCCAAAATGCCTAATCATATGCCTAGTGCATTGGAATTGAAAAAAGTGAATCACACTAGACATTTTAACTAACAAGTATTATATGCCTAGTGCATTGGAGATGCTCTCAAGGAGAGAGCCATCAATGTTGAGAGAGAGCATGTTAGCTTAATTAATGTATATTGTAGAGAAAGGGTCGCAGTTTCAATGAAAAAGAGAGAGGGACCGTCAGAAATTGGTGAAGATGCCTAGATTACATATAAAATAAAATTGAATTGCACCAATAACAATACAATAGGTGGGGAAAATGTTATACAATATATGGATATGTGTCTGTCGGGTCAGGTTCTCGAGTTTATTTATATAAAACGGTCATTCGACCGAAATCAACCAAAAATGTTCAAGTTTACCCATAGCCGATTGAATAGCTTTTCGAAATCACCCATTTTTGGTTAGGCCAGTCGGATTCATCGATTTGATCGGATCTTTGCACAGCCCTACTGGGCATCAAAAGCTTGGTCTCTATTGTTCCGCTCTCTCTCTCTCTCTTCTCCTTATTTCTCTCCTTTCTCTCATCTCTTTTTAGAACATTACTACAAACTTTCTCTTCCTCTCTTGATCTAACAAGATCCATTGAGTTTTTGACCATAGTTATTAAGGTCAAATTGAAGAACATTTCAAGAGTTTGGTTTTATGCGGTGGAGATATTTTTTGACACAATCAATTTTTGAGCTTTTCTTTCTTCTCCTCTTCTAAAATTTGAGATAGGAATTTTCTAAATATTATATATGTATTTTAACTTTATTATGTGTTATTTTGATAGTATGATATTTGAAAAGATTAAAGTCTTATTTGAAAATATTAGAGTTTTATTAATGGTACTTTAAAGTGGGAAGTTCTCAACTTTTTTGAAAATTTCTTATTAGTTGAGTATGATTTTGGTATGACTCATGGATTTTGAGGAATGTATTTTTATTTTTTTTTGTTAAATGAGAAATTCCTAAATTCTAGTAAAACCATAGAAATTTAAAATGTTAAGATTTAGACTTTTTTTGGTTAAGTTTGTGAAAAGCTTATAAAGTGTTAAAAATATAAGTTCATTTGAACAAATGAAAATTTGAAAGTGGGTGTTCAAAAGGATGAGATTGATGAAAAATATTGTTGGAAACATTAGAAACCATTGAGGTTGCTTTTGGAAATTGTTTAATCTGAAAATATTGAACTCTTGAGAAAGATGAAAATATTTATCATGTTAAGGTATTGAGAAAAGTTGAAAGAAACAAATGTTTATTTTGGCATTATGAAAATTTTTGGTGAATTCTTGAGTTTGAATAAAAAGGAAAAATTGATAAAATTTTTGGAAGAATATTATGATTCTTGATTGAGTTAGGAAAAAGGAGATTGAACATGTGATTATTACTCATATATGAAATTATTGAAAATTTGAGATTATGAGTTATATTTGTCTCTTAAAATTGATATTTTGTATAGAGATAATTGTTTTGGCAACAGGTAGAGGGTTGTATTAATTGTTATAAACATTGCATGTGAATTAGGTAAATTGAAATATTTATAAATTCATGCATAACATTGAACATTTATAATCTCATGATTTACGTCTCACATTGGATTTGAGAAATTAATTTTCAAATTGATTCATTGAGAATATTTGAAATGTGTTGAGTTATAGGGTAAATACGCTTGGTAAGTGTGAATAGGGAGTGTAGATTGGTACTGTTTAAGTTTGCCTGAGTGTCCAGGGTGAAAGATCGAAAACACGCACAGACTAAATACCACGTTCCTTTCGGTTAGGAGCCGATAAAGTGAACATTGGTAGTGCTAGTTATGCCTACTTGCAAACACCAGTGTAGGGATTACTAGTGTCGTAGTTACCACCCCTTGTTCTATCAAATGGATGATTGAATTGGTTATGTTTTTGAGCAAGTGCATGTCATGAGAATTTCAAAATGAGGAAACCTATGATTGTGGCATTGTCATCTCATATGCATTGCACCTCATGATATTGTTAAATTACGTGCACTTTATCTAGATTATCGCTCTTGGGCTTTATGATCATCCCTTAGTAGAAACCATTTTTCAAGTGATTGTGGTGCACCTTTGCTGAAGTGAAGGCATAGAGGATTTTTTTAGAGTACAAGGCTCAATTATTTAGTTGTTTTGTTTTGTTTTGCAAGCCAAGAGTTATCTATGTATAGCTTTAAAAACCTTTTGTTGTAACCGGGCAAAGCCTTGGAAGTTGTAGTTAATTAGGTATTAAATTGTATTTAAATTGTTTTGACTTATTATCATCACCTGCTATAGATTCATATCTTAGGAATGATGAAAATATTAATGTATGTGATCACTCTTTTGTTAAATCTCACATTAAATATTATTAAGAGAATGATGGGGATTTAGTATAAATATTGGTTATGGAAATGTCTATAATACTCAATGTTCTTGTATGTTAATAATTTGAAGTAATGGGGTTTGGACTGTATAAATGAGTTAATCTAGATATATCATATGTCAATATTTTGGGGACGTTACAGTATTCTTGTGCATTGAAGAATAAATAGTTTAGGCTTTTACGTTTTAAGGTCATTTTTTACTATTTATTTCAAAAAAAATTCTTATTCTTATAACAGTCTTGCTACGTAGCTCAAAATAACTCAGCTCGAATGGCCGAATGTGTTGGCAAGGGGTTGTCTTGTCTTTCGCCCAATCGCACACCTTCGTAGAAGCACACGTTTGATTTCCAAAAACAGAGA
>NW_021028512.1:207609-248754 GCF_004153795.1 Camellia sinensis
TTCGCAGTAAATTCTCAGTAAATTACTTAGTAAATTCTTAGTAAATTACTAATTAAATTCCCAATTAAAATAAAATCCAGAATTCAGTAATTTCACAATTAACATTTTTGTTCATCCAAACAGGGCCCTTCCCGTTTTCAAACAGAATTAAACGGATTTGGATTTATTGCTCATCCAAACAGAGCCCTTCCCGTTTTTATCTGTTTGAATAATTAACCCAACAGATTCAAATCTGTTTAAATTTGAAACTAACAGGTTTCATACCTGTTCAATTCAAATCCAAGAGCTACCTTTACATCTATAAATAGACTAGCCTCCCATTTGGATTTCTCTCCAATTTTTCGTACTCCATTCTCTGCTTTAAACTTCTTCATCTTGCTGCATTTTATTTCCGAAAGAAGTGTAAACACTTAGTGTGTTCGTAAGGCAAACAATTTGTAGTGCTGCTATTGTTTGTGGTAAGATCATTTCATCCTGGGAGATAGACGTCCAAATTCTGAAAGCACCGTGGAGAGGACGAATCTGTCTTAAGGACACAGTGTTAAACACTAGACTTGATCAGAAAAGTTATTCAAATAAATTAACCAAGTAAGTTGTTTAATTTTATTCTGTTTTTATTTGTTTATTTAATCAGATTTTAATTTGTTTTTGTAACAAAATAAAATCTGTGGTTTTATTTATTTATTTTTTATTTCGAGTTTGATTTTTGTAATCAAATATATTCTCTCCTTTTCCCTATTTCTTTTATTCTTGTTATTGTTTTGTACACAACAGAATTTAATCTTTTTAAATACAATAAAAATTATCTAACAAAATTTCGCAGCAACTTTTTTGATATATTCTTATTACCAAATAAAACTTTTTCTTAAATTTAATGCTTAATACTTTTTTTATATTGGATTTTACATCAATTTTTTCATGAAAACTTCAATCCACATGTAATTTTTTTTGGATTGAGATTCACGTGTAATCTTAATTGCATTAAAACATTGTCTTCACTATATAAGATATTAGCCTATCACTCGTACTATACACGGGATAATTATAGATATTTATATTTGTTTTAGATTTTTTTTAATATATAAATTATGTTTTTAAAGATTTTTTATAAAAATAATTTAACAATCTTATCATTACCACAGTGTATGGGAGAAGTTGAAAAAGGTACTGCAGTAACTAGGAGTGTGCATAATACCGCCGAAACCGCACCGAACCGCACCGCCAAGGCAAATTCGTTATTATTTACCAATCGAACCGCCGGTTTTTGATAAGAAAAATGGCAAATTTTAGTGACACTTTTATCAACCCGTCGGTTTCTATTTTTCTTCCAAACCGCACCGACCCGCACCGCTATTAAATCATGTTTTGTAAGATTCTAAAAATTCTTTTTTACTTAAGTTTGCTTGTTGTTCTATACCTTAGAATATAGTATTACATTACTGCTCGAGGGGAATTCAAGATGTCAGTAATCCAAAATAAAGTTGGATTCCAATTCACTTTTCAATCTTTTTTTTTTCTAGCCATGTTGCAATCTTGCATCAGCTCACTTTTCAATCTAAACACATTTCAACAGTAAACATTTTCAATATATTGTAAACCCTGAATGATATTAATTTTATGTATTGTATTAGATCATTGTAGTTTCCACAGATGCTTGTAATGAGCTGATGGCATAGTCGTTGATAATATCATGTTGTTACTACACTTGCTGCATCAGAAGAAAGTTTCGCAAGATGCTTAACATCACGGTATCTCTCGTCTTTTTTTTACTCTTTGATTTAAGTTTTATAATTTGAATTATATTTTTTATAAACTGTCAATCCGCCCGAACCGCCAAGGCAAATCCTCTATTATTTGCCAACCGAACCGCCGGTTTTTGATAAGGAAAATGAAAAATTCTAGTGATACTTTTATCAATCCGCCACCCGCCATACGGTTTCTATTTTTCTCTCAAACCGTACCGACCCGCACCGCGCACACCCCTACCAGTGACCAGAACTTCCAAATCTGAAGAACAAAAGTAAAAAACAAAGAGAGGACTCCAATATTGATTTACAGTTTATTTGTAGATAAAAAGAGGACTCCAAAAATTATTAAAATTGAAAAAATAAATAAATAAATAAAGATAAGATACCTTTGAAAAATTATGTATGAATATAGTTTTAAATTTGATTAAGAAAATAAAAATAAATTTATAGATAATAAGGAGGACACCAAAAGTTATTAAAATTAAAAATAGATGTTTAATTTTTATTTTTTTTAAATGATCTTTCTCCCTAGTTCTCTCTCAATTTCTTTTTATTTATTTATTTATTTTTCATTTTTCATTTATTATGATATGTAATAAGAAGTTATATTATAAGATAAGGATATTCCAAAATATTTTAAAATTAACAACAAAAAAGAGATAGAATAACTCTAAGATTATGTATGACTAACAGAAAATTTTCAATTTGTTTGTTATATCAGATAAAGTTCAATTTATTTGTTTATTTTTTATATTTATTGATTAACAAAACTCCAAAAAAAATATTTAAAAAAAAAAAAAAGGAGATAAGATACCTTGAAAAATTATGTACAAATATAGTTTTAAATTTGATTGAGTTAATAAAAAATAAATTTATAGATAAGAAGAAGGACACCAAAAGTTATTAAAATTAAAATGGATATTTAATTTTTTTTTCATGATGTTTCTCACAACATTATTTAAATTGTTCTCCAAAAAATAAAAAAAAAATGTTTAAAATATACTTGAAGAAAAATCTTTATTTTAATATTTTTTTTTTTTTTTTTAAGTTGACCAAAAAAGGAGATAAGATACCTTGAAAAATTATGTACAAATATAGTTTTAAATTTGATTGAGTAAATAAAAATAAATTTATAGATAAGAAGAAGGACACCAAAAGTTATTAAAATTAAAAATGGATATTTAATTTTTTTTTCATGATGTTTCTCACAACATTATTTAAATTGTTCTCCAAAAAATAAAAAATAAAAATGTTTAAAATATACTTGAAGAAAAATCTTTATTTTAATAATTTTTTTTTTTTTAAGTTCCACACACATTGTGTGTGTCTTGCTGCTAGTTCATATAGAAAGTTATTGCTAGCAATTATGATTTGGAAGTTGATCAATCTATTATGAGGAGATAGTCGTCAATCGCGCAATAACTTTTAAGTTTTAGGATAAACTACCAATAGGTTCTAATAGTTGGATTTAATTCATATCAACTCCTATTAAAAATAAGTCCTAGTAAAATAGTACTAAAAATAATTTTTGTGACGATTTTTTACATATGTCGCTAAAAATCGATAATTATTGACTTTTTGCTGTCACGGTTTTTGAGTTAATCGAATATTTGTTGGTTCTAGGAAAAATCAAACTTATGGAATAATGAGATCATTACTCCCTTATATATTAATAATATAAAACATATAATAGAAGCCTCAAGGCAAAAATAAGGAAACTATAACTAATGACAGCTAACCAGAATAATAAACCATAATAACAAAGATATTATTTTAACACTCCCCCTCAAGCTAATGCAGAAATATCTATCATGCTCAGCTTGTTAAGAATATCATGGATCAGTTTACTTACAACTCCCTTGGTGAGAATATTTGACAGCTGTTCTCAAGACTTCACAAAAGGAGTACATATAGTGCCACTAGTGAGTTTCTCATTGATGAATTGACGATTAATCGCAACATGTATTGTCCGATGATGTTAAACTAGATTATGAGTTATGTTGATAGCAGCCTTATTGTCACAGTATAGCCACATGGAGTCTGTCTAATCAATCCCCAGATCACTCAACAGTAACTTGATTCACAATAGTTTGCACACACTTGGTGTCATGGCTCTAAACTCTGCATCTACATTAGATTTAACTACCATATTCTATTTCTTATTTCTCCAAGCAATCAAATTTCCTTCAACAAAGGTACAATACCCTAATATGGACCTTCTATCAGTTACTAATCCTGCCCAATCAACATATGTATAAGCTTTCACGCTAAGATGATCATATTTGGAAAAATAGAGACCCTTTTCAAACGAATATTTTAAGTTTCTAAGAATCCGCATAACTGCAGTCAGGTGTGCCTCATGAGAAGCATGCATAAATTGACTAACCACACTAACCGCAATGGCAATGTGAGGACATGAATGAGATAACTAAATAAGTTTACTCACTAGTCTCTGATAAATCCCCTTGTCAACAGAAACTCCTTGTCACGACCCAAACCCGCCCATATAGATTTAGCATCATAACCGGCCAGTAACCCGTGATTACCGATGACCTGATTAACAATAAATTATCAAATAATATAAAGGGGCTGGCGGAAGCCAATCAATAGTAATCTATATCGTCCAATGAGCTGTGAAGACCATGTCTGTACATAGTCTGTTATAGGTTGACTCATTTTGGACGATCCTGTCTGTAATGAATTTTGTGAAATCGTACTTTTGATGTGAGTTATTAACGTATCTGAGTATGGTTTGTTTGATGTGCATATAAGCACGGCTCTATGGACAAAGTTTTTAATTTTGCTTCCGTTTGGCCCCCATTAACTCTGTTAAAATACGTTTACAACAGTTTGAGGCCGTAGGTAATCTCATGATTACTGGCCGGTTACGTCCTTAACCCACGGGGGCGGGTTTGGGTCGTGACACTTTTCAAAAGAATATTTTAAGTATCTAAGAATCCGCATAACTGCAGCCAGGTGTGCCTCATGAGAAGCATGCATAAATTGACTAACCACACTAACCGCAATGGCAATGTGAGGACATGAATGAGATAACTAAATAAGTTTACTCAATAGTCTCTGATAAATCCCCTTGTCAACAGAAACTCCTTGTCATAACCCAAACCCGCCCATATAGGTTTAGCATCGTAACCGGCCAGTAACCCGTGATTACCGAAGGCCTGATTAACAATAAATTATCAAACAATATAAATGAGCTGGCGGAAGCCAATCAATAGTAATCTACATCATCCAATGAGCTGTGAAGACCTAAACGGAAAAACTTCCATGCACATGGCCATATTCATATATCACTTAAAAGAAAAGTGCAAATACATAATAGGGACATAATCCCATCATCAAAGAAAATTGTACAATCGATAGTCTTAGACGTTCATTACATTAGCAAAGACCAAAAAGGGTGAATCTGTATCACCCCAAAACAGCCTTAACTCATGCAAGTTTGGGACCTCGATGTGAGGCACAATGGCTGGCTTAACAAAACTAGAGCTTGGGTCGGCGCCTCTAGCTTTGGTCCGGTGCTTGGCCACCTACATATATATATATAAATTGTGAGCTATAACCCAGTGAATAACAAATGTGTAAAGAGGTTAAGAATGATGTCCTTCAATTTTAAAAACAATCAATTAGCATTAGAACGTTTACAATCGATATCACTTGTCAATCAATCATTTAATTCAATCAATTCGATCTATCATATTCACTTAGGCCATACGTGGTACATCCACTAGCAACAATACACTAGGTCTTAAAAGACCAAACAATCAATTGATGGCCATCATACAATAACAATAGTTCTAGGATTTGGAACTGACAGAAATCTCTGTAACAATAGCAATATCAATAACAATAACAATAACAATACGCTATGGATGCCACGAATACGATTCGAAAGAGGATCATCATTCAATCGATAGGAAGTAACCATTTAGAAACAATATAATTTATCGTTCAAAAAATAGATGTAATTTGAACATATCTTTACAACATTGTTACTCATAGAGAACGGGGCTGTAAGCGGGCTATTCAGCTTCCTTGAGGTGCGTACCCTACACAGTTAAAGAACGAATGTTTACTAAATTACACACCCGAAATTGATAACTTGATCTTTCTACTTGTGTTGGTGTGGTTTTAATTCATTATCCTCATTATGATGTCTTAAACATGGCCTAGGAATGCCTAGGATGAAATGAAGATGCAAAAATGTTCTAGCCAATGTTTTTCAAAATTTACTGAAAACAGGGGTCTCGCTCTAGCGTAGCTTCCTTCGCTCGAGCCAGCATACCGAATGTAAGTGGTCGCTCGAGCGTAAACTCCTTCACTCGAGCGGTCTGCAAAAATGTGAAAAGTTCTGGTTGCATGAAATCTCCGCTCGACGCTTACTCGAGCGTAAGACACAATTCTTTACTCGAGCGCAACTCTCGTCGCTCGAGCGTGCTTCCAGACGCACCAACACCTGAGAGCATGCAATTTACGCTCAAGCCAACCTTTTTTCGCTTGAGCGAAAGTATGAAAATGAAGGGGGTCGCTCGAGCGTGGAAGTAAAATTCTAGGTTTTGTAGATTTGCTCCCAAAGTTCAAACCATGGATTCAATATTCTAAAACTCATCCTTTTGGGCCAAAATTTTGGAAAACACTTAGAAACTCATAACACATCATGATTTAAAGATCATTTCATAAAATCAAAGCCCAAAAGTACACCAATTGTACACAAATTCAACTTAAACTTTATGATTGTTTCAAAAACACGACATGCAAGAATTCTCTTGCACTCCATTACTTCAAAACATGATCAAACTTGGAAAATTGATAGAAAACATGATGATTTCCTATAATTAAGCTCAATCTATGACATGCATGAGAAAATTTCATGAACACAACTTCAAAACTCCATGATATGGACATGCATGCATGAATTCACTTGAATTCATAGATGTTTCAACTTAAATTCAAGACTAGGGACTTGACTTCTTACCTTAGGTGTTCAATTTGGGCTTTAGGTGCTAAATTCTTGAGCTAGATTAACAAATCTTCAAAGTTTCTTCTTTTCTCCTAACAATTGCCTTTGTTTTGAGTTCAATTCTTGAGCCTAGGATCCAAGTCTCCCTATTCTCTCATTTCCTCACGTTTGAGCATCATAAATAAAGAATGAGATGTAAGGCTCAACTTAGTGGGGTCAAAAATGGCCTTATTGGTGGTAATTAATCATAATTAATCACATGGCATTAATTTAATCTAATTTAATCCTTCCGAACCAAATTTTAAATAAACCTACCATAAAATTCTATAAATCCTGATTAGCATATAAATCAAGTCAATTTCTGAATCAGTTGCCGATAAGGCTTTCAATTCGCAAACTAAAATCCAAAACATGAACAGATCTTTCTATATCAAACAGATAAGAATGCATTCAAAGCAACACACTCACATAATCAATCTAGGATTTCATCTTAATCATTTACTTAGTATGCTAAATCATGAATTAGTGTTAACCATGAGTCGGGGTTATCACACTCCTCCACTATCATCACCAAGTTTCTGGTTTTGTTTTAGCAGTGTGTTACAAGTTTTACTTCCAAGTATATCCTAGTTTTCTTTAATAGGTCAAGCACATATTTCCTTCGACAGATAAAGATTCCATCCTTGGACCAAACAACCTTAATACCTAGTAAATACCTCAAGTTCCCCAATTCTTTGATTTCAAACTTGCTTATTCCTTCAACCGAGAAATTTCCTCAACATCATCTCTTGTAAGTACTAAGTTATCCACATATACAATGAGAACTATAGTCTTACCCTATAAGGAATGTTTAATAAATAGGGTGTGATTAGCTTGGCTTTGTTTGAATCCATATCTAAGCATTGCTGAGTAAATCTCTTACACCAAACCCTTGGAGACAATTTAAGACCATATAATGATTTTCGAAGTGTATACACTTTACCCTTTGTTTTAAGGTCTTCAAAGCCATGAAGAATGTCCATATACACCTTTTCTTCTAGATCACCATGCAAGAAAGCATTCTTCACATCAAACTGGTGAAGTAACCAATCCAAATTAGCTACAAGAGAGAGGAGTACCCTAACTAAATTCATCTTAGCAATTGGTGCAAATGTCTTTTGATAGTCTACTCCATAAGTTTGAGTAAAGCCATTAGCCACAAGCTGAGCCTTATAGCGCTCAATCGAACCATCTGCCTTATGCTTCACAATATACACCCACTTACATCCCACAATTCGGTTATCCTTAGGTAACTCTGTCAATTCCCAAGTGTCATTCTTATGAAGTGCTTCCATCTCTTCAATCATGGCATGTCTCCACTTAGGGATAGAAAAAGCATCTTCAACATGACCAGGTATACTAACAGAGGAAATTTTTGACACAAAGGTTTTATATGAGAAAAACAAATGAGAATACGATACAAAATTAAATATAAGACCTCACATTCTTTCGGTGGGTAATACGAATATCAAGGTCTATGTATATATTTAGAGTTATTAGAGTTACCTAAACTCTCATCAGTTGAAGGAGACAACAATGGAAGATTAGAAGAAATGGTCTCTTGGATTCAAGTAATCTTCTGTCTTTCTTTGTCCCTGACATAACTTTTCCTTACTCTTGAGTGTATTAGCTTTCTATATTCCCAATAGCTATTCACACCGTGGTTCACATGCTACCTCCTTAACAACTGGAATAACTGGTAAGGATTCAGAAATAGGGTTCTCTTTACACCAAGGCTCCCCCTGAAGGGATGATTGGGAAACCGAAAAGGACAAGAACTAGGACTGGGACTCAAAGAATGTGACATCCATGGACACAAAGCACTTACGAGAAGGATTATGATAACACTTATACCCTTTTTGAATATGTGAGTACCTAGAGTACCCAAAAAAAACACACTTAATAGAACGGGGATCCATTTTACCACAAGAAGGAGAATGATTGTGAACAAAGCAGACACGTCCAAAAGATTTAAGGGAAATAGAAAACACGGACTAAAAGCCTAGGAATACTTGAAGAGGGGTGTCACAACCTAAACCCACCTCTATAGGTTTAGCATCGTAACCGGCCAGTAATCCGTAAATTACCGAAGGCCTCTTAAGCAAAAATCAAATTATTAGGGGCTAGCAAAAGCAAATAACAAATATACAAAGGTCCATTGAGCTGTGCAGACTTATATGAGATAAAAAAAAAAAATAACTTTATATACATATGTCATACATCACCCTTATGACATCACATTTATATGGATAAGACAAAAAGGGACGTAGCCCTAATTACAGAATAAACAAAAACTTGAACTTTAATCACATAGCCATGACCACTTGACATATCCGGAACCCCCACGGGAGGCACATAAATTGATTGACAAAAACAGAATCCAAGCAGAAGTTCTAGACCTAGTCACGCGCCTAATCGCCTGCATACATAAATAATATAGTGAGCTAGAACCTAATGAATAATAACAAAGTAAAAGGTTTATGAATGATGTCCAAAACAGAGTCATAAATCAGAATTCATATCAGAAACAGATTCAAATTCTCATACTTATCCAAAAGTCATAAGCAATTATATGTGGTACATCCATTAGCTATCAAATCAAATTGGTCATAAGACCCACATGCATAGTCAGTACCGAAGACCATAAAGGTCCATATCTAGCGTCCAAGTAGCCATGGTATTGTATCCCGTAGGCGAGGACCATGTGAACATAGACCACAGTATTGTTTTCCCCGGGCAAAGGCCATATGATCATAAGCCACGGTATTGTTTCCCCCGGGCAAGGGCTATGTGCATATTGTCCACGGTATTGTTTCTCCTGGAGGAGAGCCATATGAACTAAGGATGCCACAAATAAATTTCAGAAAATAGGACATTCATTCATGATTCATAAAATAGCATTTCATAAAACAGGTCATATCATTTTAGTCAGAAAATACATATAATCAAGCATAGCTTTACATGGTTGTTACTCATAGATAGCTCCAGAAGAAGGTCAAACAATTAGACAGATTAGGTAGATGATAGCGCGTGACGTATACAAACACATAACATTTACACATTAGAACACAATATCACTTCCCTGATTAAATTTGACTTGTCCTGTCTTTTCTGTCTAAATAATCCGAAGTTCTATTACGCTTATTCTTTCTTTATTCAAATAAATTGGGTTCTCATTTCACACATTATTTCATTACTAAATCTTTCTTTTCTAAATAAACCAATTTCTTACTTGGCTTCTTAATCAATTATTACAAGTCAATGACTTATTCTTTGACCAACTAATTTATGTTGATTGTTAGCTTATTAATCTTCATTGAGTCATAAATCATGTCTAGAATTGCTTTGAAAAGAGATGAGATCGAAATATGAGCAAAGTGTAGTTTTTCAAAATATGCTGAAAATACTTGACTGCTCGAGCAACCACTTAGTCGCTCGAGCGGACTGTATTGTCTATAAAAATACTAGAAGCTTGTAGTGTTCGCTCGAGCCACTAATTGGTCGCTCGAGTGGTCTGTAATTTTTTTGGGTTTTCAAAACTGAAGATTTAGCTTCCAAATTTCATTTCAAATTTAGATTTATGCATGACTCAATTTAAACATGTAATATCATTAATAAATATGAACACATGACTAATTTCCAAATCTCAATACAAAAACCTTCTTAATTTGTCCAAATTTGAATGTAATTCATTTTATCCATATCAAACCTAATTTCAAACTCATAAGTTCTAAAATATGAATTAAGCTTTCAAAATATAATTCCAAAACTTAGGTTTAAACATGGCTTGTCTAAAAATATACAAACTCTTAAATAATCGAAAAAAAGGGATAAATTTTAAATCATTTATATCAAAACTCCTTTAATTTTAAAAAATTAAGCTTTTTAATCTTAACTCAATTTTTAACCCAAAACTTAATTCTTTATAGGGTAAATTACATAACACCCCCTAAACTTTGATTAAAATACAAATCGCGTCCTGTGGTTTTGAAAATTACATTCCACCTCAGAGGTTTCTAATTTCATAATAGATTGCCTCTTTTATTAATAAATTATCAAGTCAATTAATTATTTTTAATGATGTTAAAAATATGTTTCAATTAATAATTTAGGTAATTTTTTTATTATATAGGAGAGCAATTATGAATTTTATTTTTTTAGTTAATTCTGTTAAATAAAAAATTCTAATAAGAGGATATTTATAATTTTTCAAATCACAAGGGCCAATTTATATTTTAAGCAAACCCTAAAGAATGTATTTATAATTTACCCATTTAAGGTACTTGGGTATTAAAAGATTCTAGAAAATCATTGATTAATTCCATCCATAAGATCTAATAATCTTACATCACGTTGTCTCAATATTACAAATTCAAAAGTTGTAAATATTACATTAGAATAAACAAAAGATAATATAAGGGTTCACTAATTTTGATTCCTAAGTGAATTATGGTTGTACCACATGCAATTCTGGTACATTCATCTCATATTCCTCATTAACCTTATTACATAGCATAAAATGTCAGGACAATACAGAGAAAGTCATGAGTAGTGACACTTAATAGTGAAAACAAGAAACTAACCTTATAGCTTTGAAATGAAACATACGATCTCAACAAGTATATAAATAACATAACGGAGGCAATCATAATGATACATTAAAAACTTAAAGCAAAATAATATCATCAAAAGTTTCAATCATCCCTAAGGTTTATTTTCTAAGTTTATCTAGACAATTCATTGTGGAATGTCATCCCTACCCATCCCTTAAGTAGTGATCATGTAGCTTACTCAGATTCCCCTTTGGTATATTAGAACAAACTGGTAAATACCAAGGATGTCTACGCACTAAATTACGTATAACATCATTGGTCTGCGCCAAGAGAATGGCCTTCTAGGGATACTTTCCTTGTATGAGACCCTCACTGCCATCCTTATACCTTCACTAAATCCGTATAGAAGTCAGAAAACAACTCATGCCATCTTAGGGTTTTGCGACACTTCTTGTACAAGATTTTTCAACCAGGACCATGCCCCGAATCAACATCCCAACATTTTCATATTCTTTACCATTTCATAACTTTCCTATTTCATGATCGTTAATCCGAACCATGCAACTACATACCATGGCACAACTTAAGTGAAAATATTAGACAAACAATAGGTATCTTGCATGTATTCACAACAGGTACATTAACTGAAAATATGAGACAAACAAGCTTTTTAACACAAAAGAGCATATTCTGGAATTTCCAACAATCTGCTGGCATGGATAAACACATAATTAAATATCAAACAATGTCTAAAAATTCTGAAATTTGGATATGTTGTAGAATGATAAGTTATGCACATTTTCTATGAGGGTTTGAAGTCATTTGATCACTGTAAAGGAGTGAATTAATTCAATAACAGTAACTCGTCCAGATTCATCGTATTTTGGAAAAATGAGCGTTTCTTTTTCAATACTTGATAAAAATTAACGAAACCAATAGCATTTGAAAGATAACTCAGAACTCTAGATTTTCCAATTTGAATCACTTAAAAATAAAATTTGAAGATTAAACCATGGCCTAGTAAACTCAGCCTATCCGCTACCTCCAAACAGCAACGAAGTTAAAAATGTGTTTTGATTACAAAATGTTGTCAAATAATTTTCCCGAAATTTACACACTATGAGAAATGTTAAATTAACTCCAGTAGCTTTAGATTTCATAAAAGTGTTTCTATACATTTATTTGAGTGTTTCCAACACAAAAATAAATCTACTTTTGCTGGAAAAATTTATCACTTTGAAAGAAATGGTTTCCATGCTTGTTTTATTCTCATGCAAGACCATGCAACCATTTTCTACTGTTTTTCACAAACCAAACATGTAAATTTTAGGTTATACTTTTTAGTATGAGAGAGAAAAATGAATGGAAAATATTCATGAAGAAAGAACACAAATACATAGGCATACAAGATCACATTCTTTCCCCTAGCAACTATCAAACTCTAGTCATTTGCTACTCATGTAAAACATAAACTCCTCACATATATATATTTGATTACTAAGTAGAAGAAGGGTTTCTAGTCTTCCTACCTTGGTTGTTAAAGATAATTCTTCTAAGTGTTGACTCCTCTTCCTTCATTCCTTCTTTTCTTTCCTTCTCTCTTTCTCACCCTCTATTCTCTCTCTTTCTTTCCTTCTCTTTTCTTGCCCTCTGCCGAAAATATGAGGGAAGGGGGAGGGGGTTTGGTCCCTTTATATAGGCAAGAGGGGTGTGAATTAAATAATATATTCTAAGTTTGTATGCAACCTAATTGGAGATGGTTCTTACACTAACACATCATTAGGTTAGATTTTTCAAGTAAGAGGGGATATCTAGGATAGATTTTTGATGAGGCTTTGCATGCTTCTATTGGAGAGACATCTCTCAACATGTCCATCACCTTATCATTCTATGACAAGCACAAGGTTCAACAAGTTAGCTAGGGTTTCAAGCAAGGTAAGAAAAGATGAGCCATGCTTGCATCCTTATTGATGAAGTATCCTCCAAATTTCCATCAAATGATGACACACAAATCCTAGAAAGTTTGCTTATATTTTATCTCTCTCACTTTTTTTTTTAAAAAAAAGAAAAAAGATATTAGGAAAGATATTTTTTATTTTTGTATTTATTCTATTGATGGTTTGTCATTCATCCTTCCTATCAACAAAATCCTACACCTTGAATGTATATATCTAAGTTAAGAAAATCAAGAAAAATCTTTTCATCTTCTAAGAGAATGGTTGAGTATTAAGCAACCTTATAACAAACCAATTTTTTAGGTTAAGCTTGCATCCCCGCACAAGTGATGAGACAACACTTTCAAGTGAGGTAGGCCCCACAAGACAAGACTACATAGATTTATTTGTTTATTTTTATTTTTATATCTATCTATCTATCTTTATATCTAACACCCTAACTAAATAGTTTCTTCCTAACTAACTAATCCTTAACTAGTTTAGTTACTAAAATTGAAAGTCAACATCGAGAATTTTGGTCATGGAAATAATTAAATTGATAGTGACTAAGATTATTACTAACCATACAACCTTAATTTTATAACTTAATAATTGGATTATTGTTATTAAAGTGACTTAATATAATTTGACTTTATAATTGATTTAAGTAAAATTTGCGATACAATATGAACATCGAAGCAAATTGATGTACGAAAATACAGCTTCTCACAACCTATCTCCCTTAAAATAATTTCGTCCTCGAAATTACATTCCACTTAATCGAATAATTGGGGATGATTGTCACGCATAGCGTCCTTCCACTCCCATGTTGACTCTATTCCTTGGTGTTGCCATAGTACTTGAACCAATGGGATCATCTGTCCTCATAGAATTTTATCTTGTCGATCCAACATCTCCACTGGTCTTTTCTTAAATGTTGCGTTAGCTTCAAGGTCAATTTTGCTTCCAATTTAAGATATGCAACTCATGGGATTCATACTTTCTTAGCATAAAGATGTAGAATCATGTACTCCTACAAATTGTGGTAGTAACGTGAAATGGTAAGCTATTGCTAGAACTTTACCAAGATCCTGAACGTTCCAATATAACAAGGAGCTAGTTTGCCTTTCTTTTCCAAAATGGATCATCCCTCATCATGGCTTGACCTTTAAAAATGCATGATCACTCACTTCAAATTCCAACAACCTTCTTCTTTGATCGACGTAGCTTTTTCGTCTACCCTAGGCTGTCTCTAGTCTTTGTCGTATAAGCTCTACCTTCTCGGTTGTTTCTTGGACCAAGTCTGGTTGCAACAGAGTGGTTTCCCTTACTTCTATCCATCAAATTGGAAATCTACATGGTCGTCCATATAGAGCTTCATATGATGCCATGCCTATACTAGCAAACATGTAAATTTTAGGTTATACTTTTTAGTATGAGAGAGAAAAATGAATGGAAAATATTCATGAAGAAAGAACACAAATACATAGGCATACAAGATCACATTCTTTCCCCTAGCAACTATCAAACTCTAGTCATTTGCTACTCATGTAAAACATAAACTCCTCACATATATATATTTGATTACTAAGTAGAAGAAGGGTTTCTAGTCTTCCTACCTTGGTTGTTAAAGATAATTCTTCTAAGTGTTGACTCCTCTTCCTTCATTCCTTCTTTTCTTTCCTTCTCTCTTTCTCACCCTCTATTCTCTCTCTTTCTTTCCTTCTCTTTTCTTGCCCTCTGCCGAAAATATGAGGGAAGGGGGAGGGGGTTTGGTCTGTTTATATAGGCAAGAGGGGTGTGAATTAAATAATATATTCTAAGTTTGTATGCAACCTAATTGGAGATGGTTCTTACACTAACACATCATTAGGTTAGATTTTTCAAGTAAGAGGGGATATCTAGGATAGATTTTTGATGAGGCTTTGCATGCTTCTATTGGAGAGACATCTCTCAACATGTCCATCACCTTATCATTCTATGACAAGCACAAGGTTCAACAAGTTAGCTAGGGTTTCAAGCAAGGTAAGAAAAGATGAGCCATGCTTGCATCCTTATTGATGAAGTATCCTCCAAATTTCCATCAAATGATGACACACAAATCCTAGAAAGTTTGCTTATATTTTATCTCTCTCACTTTTTTTTTTAAAAAAAAGAAAAAAGAGAGTAGTGACACTTAATAGTGAAAACAAGAAACTAACCTTATAGCTTTGAAATGAAACATACGATCTCAACAAGTATATAAATAACATAACGGAGGCAATCATAATGATACATTAAAAACTTAAAGCAAAATAATATCATCAAAAGTTTCAATCATCCCTAAGGTTTATTTTCTAAGTTCATCTAGACAATTCATTGTGGAATGTCATCCCTACCCATCCCTTAAGTAATGATCATGTAGCTTATTCAGATTCCCCTTTGGTATATTAGAACAAACTGGTAAATACCAAGGATGCCTACGCACTAAATTACGTATAACATCATTGGTCTGCGCCAAGAGAATGGCCTTCTAGGGATACTTTCCTTGTATGAGACCCTCACTGCCATCCTTATACCTTCACTAAATCCGTATAGAAGTCAGAAAACAACTCATGCCATCTTAGGGTTTCGTGACACTTCTTGTACATGATTTTTCAACCAAGACCATGCCCCGAATCAACGTCCCAACATTTTCATATTCTTTACCATTTCATAACTTTCCTATTTCATGATCGTTAATCCGAACCATGCAACTACATACCATGGCACAACTTAAGTGAAAATATTAGACAAACAATAGGTATCTTGCATGTATTCACAACAGGTACATTAAGTGAAAATATGAGACAAACAAGCTTTTTAACACAAAAGAGCATATTCTGGAATTGCCAACAATCTGCTGGCATGGATAAACACATAATTAAATATCAAACAATGTCTAAAAATTCTGAAATTTGGATATGTTGTAGAATGATAAGTTATGCACATTTTCTATGAGGGTTTGAAGTCATTTGATCACTGTAAAGGAGTGAATTAATTCAATAACAGTAACTCGTCCAGATTCATCGTATTTTGGAAAAATGAGCGTTTCTTTTTCAATACTTGATAAAAATTAACGAAACCAATAGCATTTGAAAGATAACTCAGAACTCTAGATTTTCCAATTTGAATCACTTAAAAATAAAATTTGAAGATTAAACCATGGCCTAGTAAACTCAGCCTATTCGCTACCTCCAAACAGCAACGAAGTTAAAAATGTGTTTTGATTACAAAATGTTGTCAAATAATTTTCCCGAAATTTACACACTATGAGAAATGTTAAATTAACTCCAATAGCTTTAGATTTCATAAAAGTGTTTCTATACATTTATTTGAGTGTTTCCAACACAAAAATAAATCTACTTTTGCTGGAAAAATTTATCACTTTGAAAGAAATGGTTTCCATGCTTGTTTTATTCTCATGCAAGACCATGCAACCATTTTCTACTGTTTTTCACAAACCAAACATGTAAATTTTAGGTTATACTTTTTAGTATGAGAGAGAAAAATGAATGGAAAATATTCATGAAGAAAGAACACAAATACATAGGCATACAAGATCACATTCTTTCCCCTAGCAACTATCAAACTCTAGTCATTTGCTACTCATGTAAAACATAAACTCCTCACATATATATATTTGATTACTAAGTAGAAGAAGGGTTTCTAGTCTTCCTACCTTGGTTGTTAAAGATAATTCTTCTAAGTGTTGACTCCTCTTCCTTCATTCCTTCTTTTCTTTCCTTCTCTCTTTCTCACCCTCTATTCTCTCTCTTTCTTTCCTTCTCTTTTCTTGCCCTCTGCCGAAAATATGAGGGAAGGGGGAGGGGGTTTGGTCCCTTTATATAGGCAAGAGGGGTGTGAATTAAATAATATATTCTAAGTTTGTATGCAACCTAATTGGAGATGGTTCTTACACTAACACATCATTAGGTTAGATTTTTCAAGTAAGAGGGGATATCTAGGATAGATTTTTGATGAGGCTTTGCATGCTTCTATTGGAGAGACATCTCTCAACATGTCCATCACCTTATCATTCTATGACAAGCACAAGGTTCAACAAGTTAGCTAGGGTTTCAAGCAAGGTAAGAAAAGATGAGCCATGCTTGCATCCTTATTGATGAAGTATCCTCCAAGATATAATTTCCATCAAAAGATGACACACAAATCCTAGAAAGTTTGCTTATATTTTATCTCTCTCACTTTTTTTTTTAAAAAAAAGAAAAAAGAGAGTAGTGACACTTAATAGTGAAAACAAGAAACTAACCTTATAGCTTTGAAATGAAACATACGATCTCAACAAGTATGTAAATAACATAACGGAGGCAATCATAATGATACATTAAAAACCTAAAGCAAAATAATATCATCATAAGTTTCAATCATCCCTAAGGTTTATTTTCTAAGTTTATCTAGACAATTCATTGTGGAATGTCATCCCTACCCATCCCTTAAGTAGTGATCATGTAGCTTACTCAGATTCCCCTTTGGTATATTAGAACAAACTGGTAAATACCAAGGATGTCTACGCACTAAATTACGTATAACATCATTGGTCTGCGCCAAGAGAATGGCCTTCTAGGGATACTTTCCTTGTATGAGACCCTCACTGCCATCCTTATACCTTCACTAAATCCGTATAGAAGTCAGAAAACAACTCATGCCATCTTAGGGTTTCGTGACACTTCTTGTACATGATTTTTCAACCAAGACCATGCCCCGAATCAACGTCCCAACATTTTCATATTCTTTACCATTTCATAACTTTCCTATTTCATGATCGTTAATCCGAACCATGCAACTACATACCATGGCACAACTTAAGTGAAAATATTAGACAAACAATAGGTATCTTGCATGTATTCACAACAGGTACATTAACTGAAAATATGAGACAAACAAGCTTTTTAACACAAAAGAGCATATTCTGGAATTTCCAACAATCTGCTGGCATGGATAAACACATAATTAAATATCAAACAATGTCTAAAAATTCTGAAATTTGGATATGTTGTAGAAAGATAAGTTATGCACATTTTATATGAGGGCTTGAAGTCATTTGATCACTGTAAAGGAGTGAATTAATTCAATAACAGTAACTCGTCCAGATTCATCGCATTTTGGAAAAATGAGCGTTTCTTTTTCAATACTTGATAAAAATTAACGAAACCAATAGCATTTGAAAGATAACTCAGAACTCTAGATTTTCCAATTTGAATCACTTAAAAATAAAATTTGAAGATTAAACCATGGCCTAGTAAACTCAGCCTATCCGCTACCTCCAAACAGCAACGAAGTTAAAAATGTGTTTTGATTACAAAATGTTGTCAAATAATTTTCCCGAAATTTACACACTATGAGAAATGTTAAATTAACTCCAGTAGCTTTAGATTTCATAAAAGTGTTTCTATACATTTATTTGAGTGTTTCCAACACAAAAATAAATCTACTTTTGCTGGAAAAATTTATCACTTTGAAAGAAATGGTTTCCATGCTTGTTTTATTCTCATGCAAGACCATGCAACCATTTTCTACTGTTTTTCACAAACCAAACATGTAAATTTTAGGTTATACTTTTTAGTATGAGAGAGAAAAATGAATGGAAAATATTCATGAAGAAAGAACACAAATACATAGGCATACAAGATCACATTCTTTCCCCTAGCAACTATCAAACTCTAGTCATTTGCTACTCATGTAAAACATAAACTCCTCACATATATATATTTGATTACTAAGTAGAAGAAGGGTTTCTAGTCTTCCTACCTTGGTTGTTAAAGATAATTCTTCTAAGTGTTGACTCCTCTTCCTTCATTCCTTCTTTTCTTTCCTTCTCTCTTTCTCACCCTCTATTCTCTCTCTTTCTTTCCTTCTCTTTTCTTGCCCTCTGCCGAAAATATGAGGGAAGGGGGAGGGGGTTTGGTCCCTTTATATAGGCAAGAGGGGTGTGAATTAAATAATATATTCTAAGTTTGTATGCAACCTAATTGGAGATGGTTCTTACACTAACACATCATTAGGTTAGATTTTTCAAGTAAGAGGGGATATCTAGGATAGATTTTTGATGAGGCTTTGCATGCTTCTATTGGAGAGACATCTCTCAACATGTCCATCACCTTATCATTCTATGACAAGCACAAGGTTCAACAAGTTAGCTAGGGTTTCAAGCAAGGTAAGAAAAGATGAGCCATGCTTGCATCCTTATTGATGAAGTATCCTCCAAGATATAATTTCCATCAAAAGATGACACACAAATCCTAGAAAGTTTGCTTATATTTTATCTCTCTCACTTTTTTTTTTAAAAAAAAGAAAAAAGATATTAGGAAAGATATTTTTTATTTTTGTATTTATTCTATTGATGGTTTGTCATTCATCCTTCCTATCAACAAAATCCTACACCTTGAATGTATATATCTAAGTTAAGAAAATCAAGAAAAATCTTTTCATCTTCTAAGAGAATGGTTGAGTATTAAGCAACCTTATAACAAACCAATTTTTTAGGTTAAGCTTGCATCCCCGCACAAGTGATGAGACAACACTTTCAAGTGAGGTAGGCCCCACAAGACAAGACAACATAGATTTATTTGTTTATTTTTATTTTTATATCTATCTATCTATCTATATATCTAACACCCTAACTAAATAGTTTCTTCCTAATTAACTAATCCTTAACTAGTTTAGTTACTAAAATTGAAAATCAACATTGAGAATTTTGGTCATGGAAATAATTAAATTGATAGTGACTAAGATTATTACTAACCATACAACCTTAATTTTATAACTTAATAATTGGATTATTGTTATTGGGGGAAGGAATGATAATTAAGGAGCAAGGAATGTTAACACTTGTTGAACTTTTTTGAGCAAATTACAAAAAACCTCGGCGACAAGGTCGAAGCTACATGTATGATAAGAACCCAAGTGGATTTTAAGTTCACACTGGGGGGGCAGAGAGAAGAAGAATGCGTTTAACACTTGTTGAAATTTGCAGCAATTTACAGGTTGAGGTAAAAGCTTAGTATATTGTTTAAACACTTGTTGAAATTCGTAGCAATTTACAAATAGATTATTGTTTAACACTTGTTATGTTAACACTTGTTGAAATTTGTAGCAATTTACAAGTTGGAGTCAAGCTGATTCCTTGTCTTCACTTGTTGAAATTTGTAGCAATTTACAAGTTGGAGTCAAGCTGATTCCTTGTCTTCACTTGTTGAAATTTGTAGCAATTTACAAGTTGGAGTCAAGCTGATTCCTTGTCTTCACTTGTTGAAATTTGTAGCAATTTACAAGTTGGAGTCAAGCTGATTCCTTGTCTTCACTTGTTGAAATTTGTAGCAATTTACAAGTTGGAGTCAAGCTGATTCCTTGTCTTCACTTGTTGAAATTTGTAGCAATTTACAAGTTGGAGTCAAGCTGATTCCTTGTCTTCACTTGTTGAAATTTGTAGCAATTTACAAGTTGGAGTCAAGCTGATTCCTTGTCTTCACTTGTTGAAATTTGTAGCAATTTACAAGTTGGAGTCAAGCTGATTCCTTGTCTTCACTTGTTGAAATTTGTAGCAATTTACAAGTTGGAGTCAAGCTGATTCCTTGTCTTCACTTGTTGAAATTTGTAGCAATTTACAAGTTGGAGTCAAGCTGATTCCTTGTCTTCACTTGTTGAAATTTGTAGCAATTTACAAGTTGGAGTCAAGCTGATTCCTTGTCTTCACTTGTTGAAATTTGTAGCAATTTACAAGTTGGAGTCAAGCTGATTCCTTGTCTTCACTTGTTGAAATTTGTAGCAATTTACAAGTTGGAGTCAAGCTGATTCCTTGTCTTCACTTGTTGAAATTTGTAGCAATTTACAAGTTGGAGTCAAGCTGATTCCTTGTCTTCACTTGTTGAAATTTGTAGCAATTTACAAGTTGGAGTCAAGCTGATTCCTTGTCTTCACTTGTTGAAATTTGTAGCAATTTACAAGTTGGAGTCAAGCTGATTCCTTGTCTTCACTTGTTGAAATTTGTAGCAATTTACAAGTTGGAGTCAAGCTGATTCCTTGTCTTCACTTGTTGAAATTTGTAGCAATTTACAAGTTGGAGTCAAGCTGATTCCTTGTCTTCACTTGTTGAAATTTGTAGCAATTTACAAGTTGGAGTCAAGCTGATTCCTTGTCTTCACTTGTTGAAATTTGTAGCAATTTACAAGTTGGAGTCAAGCTGATTCCTTGTCTTCACTTGTTGAAATTTGTAGCAATTTACAAGTTGGAGTCAAGCTGATTCCTTGTCTTCACTTGTTGAAATTTGTAGCAATTTACAAGTTGGAGTCAAGCTGATTCCTTGTCTTCACTTGTTGAAATTTGTAGCAATTTACAAGTTGGAGTCAAGCTGATTCCTTGTCTTCACTTGTTGAAATTTGTAGCAATTTACAAGTTGGAGTCAAGCTGATTCCTTGTCTTCACTTGTTGAAATTTGTAGCAATTTACAAGTTGGAGTCAAGCTGATTCCTTGTCTTCACTTGTTGAAATTTGTAGCAATTTACAAGTTGGAGTCAAGCTGATTCCTTGTCTTCACTTGTTGAAATTTGTAGCAATTTACAAGGTAGTTAAGCCAAGAAGATGCTTAACCGTAGTTAAGCCAAGAAGATTCTTAACCTGAAGTTAAGACCAAGAAGATACTTAACCATAGTTAAGACCCAGAAGATGCTTAACCGTAGTTAAGCCGAGAAGATTCTTAACCCGAAGTTAAGACCAAGAAGATGCTTAATCGTAGTTAAGCCAAGAAGATTTTTAACCGTAGTTAAGCCAAGAAGATGCTTAACCGTAGTTAAGCCGAGAAGATTCTTAACCGTAGTTAAGCCAAGAAGATGCTTAACCGTAGTTAAGCCCAGAAGATTCTTAACCCGAAGTTAAGACCAAGAAGATGCTTAACCGTAGTTAAGCCAAGAAGAATTTTAACCGTAGTTAAGCCGAGAAGATTCTTAACCCAAAGTTAAGACCAAGAAGATGCTTAACCGTAGTTAAGCCAAGAAGATTCTTAACCCGAAGTTAAGACCAAAGATTCCTTAACACTTGTTGAAATTTGTAGCAATTTACAAGTTGTTAAGCTGACAAAGATTCCTTAACACTTGTTGAAATTTGTAGCAATTTACAAGTTGTTGAGCTGAAACCATTCCTTAACACTTGTTGAAATTTGTAGCAATTTACAAGTTGTTAAGCTGACAAAGATTCCTTAACACTTGTTGAAATTTGTAACAATTTACAAGTTGTTGAGCTGAAACCATTCCTTAACACTTGTAGAAATTTGTAGCAATTTACAAGTTGGAGGTAAGCCAAGATCATTCCTTGTCTATCGCTTGTTGAAATTTGTAACAATTTACAAGATGAAGATAGACCAAGTTCATGGAGTAACACTTGTTGAAGTTCTGAAGCCGAGAAGATTCTTAACCGAAGTTAAGACCAAAGATTCCTTAAACACTTGTTGAAATTTGTAGCAATTTACAAGTTGTTGAGCTGAAACCATTCCTTAACACTTGTTGAAATTTGTAGCAATTTACAAGTTGTTAAGCTGACAAAGATTCCTTATCACTTGTTGAAATTTGTAGTAATTTACAAGTTGTTGAGCTGAAACCATTCCTTAACACTTGTTGAAATTTGTAGCAATTTACAAGTTGGAGGTAAGCCGAGATCATTCCTTGTCTATCGCTTGTTGAAATTTGTAACAATTTACAAGATGAAGATAGACCGAGTTCATGGAGTAACACTTGTTGAAGTTCTGTATGAGTTTACAAGTTGGTAAAAACGAGATGATGCTTAACCGAAGTTAAGCCGAGTGAAATTTGGTTTTATACTTGTTGAAAAGTTTATAAGTATATATGCTTGTTGAAACTTATGAAAAGTTTGCAGATCAGTATCTTGCCAAAGTAAAGTTTTGCAGGACAGTTTCTTGCCGAAGTAAAGTTGGTAGTTAATATACCCGAAGTTTGTAACCCTGAGACGATTTTACAAAGGGGGCAAAATATGAAAGACACGCTAAATATTCTAAGTATAGAATCGTGCAATGGCATTCAAGAAAACACAAAGGCACAAGCATTCAGAGAAGGAAAGTCGAATTAGACATCCAAGAACAAGGAGGCACATTGGCCATATGCAGAGCTTACATTGTCTAAAACACAAAAAGGTACGCAATTAATGTTTTGAGCATTAAAGTTAAACTGAGATGATGCTTAAATGAAGTTAAGCCGAGATAATGTTTAACCGAAGTTAAGCCGAGATGATGTTTAACCGAAGTTAAAGCGAAATGATGTTTAACACTTGTTGAAATTCTAAGAGAATTTACAAGTTAAAAAGTGCACAAAGTTAAATGTCGGCAAAAGATTTGCCGGAGTCAAACAACGTTTTGACTAGAATAGAACCACTAAGTGCACGCCATAAGTGGTGACCAGAATTGTGAAAGGAATAAATGCTTCAAGAAACAGCGATGATAGTTTGCAAATGCCAAGAGAAAGAGGGTCTAAAGGGGGTGAATTAAATACCAGAAGTTTAATACATCGACGAAAGAAGAACACATCAGGTCTGTGACTACGGTACGAAGCCAACTTCCCTAAAGTGATCCTAAGTGCAACTTATGTTCACATTAGGGGGCAGGGAGAAGGTACATGGGGAATGAATGATAATTAAGGAGCAAGGAATGTTAACACTTGTTGAAATTTTTGAACAAAATGCAAGATGAGTTAACCAAAGATTATGAAGTCTACCACTTGTTGAAAATTTACAAGTTTGGTATAGCCGAGATAACACTGAAAGGCGTTTCCAAGATATGATCATCCGAGATGGCCCACTAGCTTGTTAAGAGCTGAGAAGGTTAGCAAGTACAGAAATGAAGACCTTAAAGAACTAGGGACTGAAAGCAAGAACGTCGGACTTCAGCCATGCTCTGCCAGATAAATCAAACATTTAATTAGTATCTAGTAAACATATCTAATACTTGGCAAAGAAAATTACGACTCAACCACACTTCATTACATCCATTTCAACTAAGAAATCATGATCCAACAATTTTGTTGTATAAAAACGTATATGTTCTTAACCCAATCATAACTCAAACCATTCCCAATGTGCAAGCTATGTACAAATAAAAACACTCTGGTTATGGAATATCCATATAACTCAAGGAATGCAACAACACAACCAAACCTAATCAATACAGAAAAAGTGGAAAAGAAAAATATAAGTAGTTCTTATCAAATTCAAGATCAGAGTCAGATAAGGCTGCCTCAGGAATGGGACACAAGTCAACTCCAAAGTCATCAAAGTTGTCCATTTCTGCATTCTGTTAAAATTTTGAAAAGTCAAAAGTAGAAGGAGATAAAAATTAGGATAACAAGCAGAAACATTAATAAGGTCACAAGATATCATGTAAAGCCCATGGGCTTTCCTGAAATAAAACAGCAAAAAGATAAGTCATAGGAAGTCAGAGGAAAACACCAGAAAGGCCCGTTCAATTCAAAAGCCACGTTCGGCCTTTAAGATTACATGTTATGAAACATGAATACTTTTAAAAGGGTGTCGTATGATATGTATACATACATGATATACACAAAAATATTACCCGTACCTTGCTTTTAAAAAATTTCTTGCTAATGTATCCGTATCGTGCCGTACTCATATCCTCCATCCTTATTCATGCTTCATACATTACATTTAAAGGTGCTTAAGTTGTACCAAAATCCTATCCCCAGGGTGTTGACACAAATTTTGCAAGTGCAACTAAATTTCGACACTTCAGTCCACAAACATAACTAAACAATGTTGATTGTTTATAGGCTCTCATTCCCAATTTGGTGCTCCAAATCATTAATTATTTGCTTTAAAAAAAAAGAAGCAACATCTCCAATTAATAGTGAACATAAATTAACATAAAAATAAATATTTAAAAGGAAATATAAAGTAGTACAAAAATTTAATTGACATCATACAATGCAATAAAAGGGTTTGCAATCCTTTTTATCTATAATACTCCATTTTCACCATGTTGAAGAAAAGCACAGACAATAAATTTGATTTCATTAAAGAGTGCAGAAGAACTCCACATGACAGAAGCTTAGCAGATAATTTAAATTTAAACCAATTTATGAGAACGTCGTTTAAATTTAAACACAATGTTAACAAATCCAATATTTCGAATTTAACTGATACATATTAAATCTTCTAGAATTGTCCTCTGCAGCCTTTCCACTGTAGGCCCTGCACTTGTTGTCCCTTGATTGATTCCATTGTCCCTTGAATTTTGTGGTCCCCACATGTTCTGAGTTCAAAGCATTATTAGCCTATTATAAATTCTGGTTAATCCACAAACGGATCTTAGCCCAACCTTAGGTTCCTTAATAATTATCTAGTTGAAAATTTACGTGCCAAGTGCCAAGATAGGTTGGGTCTATATTTAATCCACCCCTTCCAGCATCCTTAGCTGACAGTGACCAAAATTAAGTTATGTCCTCATAGTTTTTCCCCTCAAAACTATGAACGGAGTAATAATGGATATAACTATATTAGGACATTCCGGAAGACTTGCTAACCTAAATCTTTTAAGACTTTTAGTTGTCTAGAAGAGCATGGGGTGAAATATACAAGTGTAACCAAACCAAGCTTTGTGTCCCACTCAAGTGGGATCGGCTACAACATTCTGCTCTGTCAAGGGATATACGTTCAATGAAATATATGTGTGTGTGTCACATACCAAGGGAAAACGTCCAATGGGATTAACGGGGTTGGGGTCTTTCGCCCCCAAGTTCTCAACTGAATTGATGGGTGCCCTGCAAAACAGTCATTACATGCAGAAGTCATTATACTGATAACAATAGGAACCACATGCAGTCAGATACTCTGCTAGGATGTTCCATTCCAAACCATAAATACAAAAATAAACAAAATATAGAAAGAAACCCAAAAAAGCCACCCATATTTTACTTGATTACCAGTTAATATGACAGGATTCACATTCTATATGATCACAGATATTTAATTCTATATTTTGCAAGGAAATTTATTCACTCTAGTAAACAAAACTAATACTTTAGTATATAATGAAAGCGCCAAGCCAATAGCAGAAACGTACCCTTTTGCTCTCTCTCTCTCTCTTAATAAAAACAGAGATGCCAAAATAGGATGCACGGAGTTGAAGCTGGACAATGAGGACACAGTCAAGTAGTACAAGGAGCGGCACCACCTGATGAAGGGCATTTTGACTACTGTTGCACCTTAAGTGTCACTATCCTTCCATTGCCGCCGACCATGGTTAGAAAACAAGAAGCATAAGAGACTCACCAGACTTTGACGTACCCAACAGAATACCGGTATCACCAAAATTGACCGAAATTCTCTAGTTTTGAAATGGTATTTGATCTAGTGTGAAATAGCCCAATTCATTAATGTTAAAAATCCTTATATGGCCACAAATTAAACTTTTCAAAATTGCATGAATCAGAATATCATCAATAGCACTCAAATGACACCAAACTAAAAAGTTTTTAAAACTTCTAAAGGCCTGGATGGGTTACAACCTAAGATAAGCCTTCTATCTAAAATAGTTCCCCAAAAGAGAAAATTCTAACAATAAGTAGTTCCCAACAAATGAAATATCCTAGACAACTAGTGTTGGACAATCTTCACTGTATTTAAATAGATTAAATTCTGTTGTGTACAAAACAACAACAAGAATATAAAGAAATAAAGAAAATGAGAGAATTTGTTTGATTACAAAAATTAAACTTGAAATATAAATAAATAAATAAAAACAGATTAAGTCCAGTGTTTAACACTGTGTCCTTAAGACAGATTCGTTCTCTCCACGGTGCTTTCAGAATGTGGACGTCTATCTCCCAGGATAAAATGATCTACTACAAACAATAGCAGCACTACAAATTGTTTGTCTAACGAACACACAAAGTGTTTATACTCTCTCTGACAAGAAAATAATGCAGCAAAATGAAGAGGATGTTTACAGAATTACGAAGGATGAAAATTAGAGTTCTCAAAATCCAAATGAGGGCTGTCCTATTTATAGATGGAATGGTGGCTCTAGGT
Source organism: Camellia sinensis (assembly GCF_004153795.1). NCBI lineage: Eukaryota > Viridiplantae > Streptophyta > Magnoliopsida > Ericales > Theaceae > Camellia > Camellia sinensis. The sequence continues at coordinate 234,944 of NW_021028512.1, forward strand.
TTTTGAATTGAACAGGTATGATACTTGTTGGTTTTGAATTCAAATAGATTTGAATCTGTTGGGTTACAATTCAAACAGATAACAAAAATGGGAAGGGCCTTGTTTGGGTGTACAGTAAATCCGGATCAGATTATTTCCGGTTTAATACGAGAAGGGCCCTGTTTGGATGTACAGAAAAACCAAACCAGTTTAATTTGAATTCTGGATTTTATTTTACCAAAAATAAAATTACATTCAAATGTTTTTGGCCCAAAAATATTAGTATTGGGCTGAACAAGCCCAACCTAACCTCACACCACGCACCCGCGCCCATGCCCAGGCCCAGCCTAGCTTAGCCCGCCCGACCGGACGGACGGCGGCGGCGGCGCGCATGTGTGGTGATTTTTGGGTCCAATGGGTCTAGCCCATTTTGCCCATAACCTCTCCCTTTAAAACACTTGGGTACCCCTTAGGGCACACCCCAAGTATCAAACCCAAGCCTTATAAACCCTTTCAAAACCTCCCACCAAATCAATGTGGGACAAGCCATTTTACAACTTTAAGGAATTTCCACCAAAACTCCATTTCCATGGAGCACACTTTGGCTTCAATTTTCCATTCACTCGGTAATGGTTTTGAGCAACCAAATATACCACGTGAATCACAACGCGGCATAGAACGCGTTACCACTTTGACCCGAGTAAATCGACACTCGGGGCCCACCGAAAAAATAGACCAAACTTGAGGAAAAATTAACCATTTCCAACAATCCCCCACATGAATGGAATTTGATAACAACGGAAATGAAACAATATGCAGATTTATCGAAAGAGTATAAGTCGAAAATATCTTGCATCAGGATAGGTAGTTTTCGGCTTTGAACCTTCCCTAGTGATAACCTATCGGACTTACTGGCTAACCAATGGACGCGATGCCTTGAATTGTTCAGCCGTTTGTGTAAGCCAAGACAACAGATTTCACACAAAATATCTTCTAACACATCGTGGTTCTCATTGTTGTGTTCATTTTGGCCTTAAACACACCTGGTTTTCATAAGTGTTTCTAGAAGTTATCCTAATCTCACATAAATTTGGAAAAGCAACATTAGCTGTGGGATATTTAGTTCCAGAAAACAATGCAGTTGCTTTATAAAATATTTTAAATCTCCCACAAATTTCTCTAGCGAACTCCCACTCCTCCTTACTTGGCAATGTTATATATTAGGTCTCTTTATATTTGAAACGGTAAAATACATCCTTATATAACAAGGCAGTTTAAAGCATCAAATATGTTGAATTCCACCTAGTAGCACAATCAAGTCCCATCTTTTTAATATTCAAAATTTTCACTTGATAAACTGTTTCTTCAAATTTTTCTACTCTTTTAGGAGTTGCTGTCCAATAAGCTACACTATCCTGAATTTTCTCTACACCTACTCTTATCACATCCAATCCATCTTTGATAATCAAATTGAGAACATGTGCGCAACAACGCATATGAAACAAAGTCCCACCCAAAAGAAGAGAATTACTATCCAATTTATCCAACAAAATGTTAATCATCGCATCATTGATGGAACAATTATCAACAGTGATGACAAATACTCTTAGAGTAAAGACATATCCACTTGTGGATTTTGAATTTTAGTATCCGATATCCAATTGGCATCACAATAACCTTCGAGTACTGCTGGATATCGAGTAAAGTTCAAACCTTGATCATGAGTAAATCTTAGATATCTAAGAACTCGAATGATTGCTTTCCAATGGTCTTCTCCAGGGTTACTAGTGTACCTACTCAATTTACTTATAGCATAAGCTATATCAGGACGAGTACAATTCATTAGGTACATTAGGCTTTCAATGATTTGGGAGTATTTTAACTGAGACACTGCATCACCTTTATTTTTCGATAAATAAAGACTGATGTCTACAGGTGTTCTAGCTAAATTCAAATCATCCTTGATAAATTTATCAAGAATTTTCTCAATATAATGAGATTAAGATAATGCATATCCGTCAGATATTTTGGTAATTTTCATTCCTAATATAACATCTGCGACCCTCCTATCTTTCATATCAAGTCTTTTGTTAAGCATCTGCTTAGTTGATTTGATCATATTTTGACTGCTTCCAATGATAAGCATGTCATCCACATAAAGGCAAACTATGACATATCCTTGGTCAGTGTTTTTAACATAGACGCATTTGTCACATTCGTTTATCTTAAACCCATTAGTAAGCATTGCATGATCAAATTTTTCATGCCATTGCTTAGGTGCTTGTTTTAATCCATAAAGGGATTTTACAAGACGACAAACTTTCTTTTCTTACCCCGACACTACAAACCCTTCGGGTTGCACCATATAGATCACTGCATTTAGATCATCGTTTAAGAAAGCTGTCTTAACATCCATTTGATGTATTTCTAAATTAAACAACGCTGCTATAGAAATAAGCATGTGAATGGATGTTATTCTTGTCACAAGGGAATATGTGTAAAAAAAGTCCAGACCTTTCTTTTGTCTGTAACCTTTAACTACAAGTCATGCTTTATACTTGTCAATTGAACCATCTGTTTTCATTTTTCTCTTGAATATCCATTTATATCCAAGAGGTTTAGAACCTGGTGGAAGATCCACCAATTCCCAAGTATGATTTTGCATAATGGATTCAATTTCATTATTAACAGCCTCTTTCCACAAAGGTGCTTCAGGACCTGTCGTTACTGCCTTAAAGCTTTGAGGTTCATTTTCTAACAGGTATGTCAGAAAATCTGGACTAAAGGATTTTGATGTTCTCACTCTCTTACTTCGTCTTGGTTCATCATCAGTTAAATCCTGTTGATCGAGACTATTACTAGTCTCTTGTGTTTGATTGTCATTAGTCTCTTGACTTTGTGTACAATCATAAGTTCTTTTCTGTGAACTTAATTCTTGTCCTTTCTTGTAAGGAAAGACATGTTTAAAAAACGCAGCATTCCTTGACTCTATAATAGTGTTCACATTTATATCAGGTATTTCTGATTTATAAGTCAGAAACCGATATGCACTACTATTCTGAGCATAACCAATAAACACACAGTCTACTGTTTTTGGTCCAATCTTAGTTTTTTTTCTTTTCTTTTAAGAACAGGAACTTCAACTTTTGCCAAACACCTTCACACTTTTAAGTATTTGTAGGAAGGCGGTCGACCTTTCCACAATTCATAAGGAGTGTTGTTGGTTTTCTTGTGGGGTATTCTATTAAGAAATAATTAGCAGACAATATTGCTTCCCCCACAAGTTCAGTGGTAAACCTGAACTTAGTAATATGACATTCATCATTTCTTTGAGGGTTCAATTCTTCCTTTCAGCAATTCCATTTTGCTGTGGAGAATAAGGGGCTGTAGTTTGGTGAATAATGCCATGTTGTGCACAAAATTCATTTAATGGTGCATCATATTCACCACCCCTATCACTTCTAATATAAATCAATGAATTTTAAAACAAATTCAAGAAAAAACCAAAATAATTATGACTACTCAAGTCAGAATTAATGTTTTGACAAAATCATATCCTCATAAATTTTTTTTCCTAAGAATCAAACAATTCAAAAACCCATTTGATTGTATACATTCTTGCAACTCATTTACGAAAAAGTGTCATTGTTATAAAAATATTTGTGACAGAAGAAAATTAAATTATCTCAACTAATGCAAGAGATACACCCCCATATTAATAAAATGGTTCATGGTTTAACAAATTCTACTACGCAAGTAAAATAATTATTAATGACATCTCATGTCACATAATTCAATAATCAACATAAAAGATTTCTTAAATTACTTCCCAATTAAACGGACCGATATAATTACATACATCTTCATGTTTAAATTTCTTTGGTGTTTAAACACCCATTCAAAATTGATTGGAAAAACTCAAATTAATCAACATATCAATTTAACATTCCACATCACATGAAAAATTTGTTAAGAAATAACTTGAGTTGACATCATACATGCATATCAAATGCATCAACTAAAAATAATAAATTAACAAAATAAAGTAATCATACATGATCCCAAAACTTGCATCATAAAATAAAAAGATTCTCAGCTCATAAATAAAATTCAATGCGTTTTGAATTTTAAACTCCAAAATGACATAACATATCTTCATTTAATAAGTTTGATTTGTACATAAATAAACTAATTAAATATGCATTCAAGTGTTCTTGTGAATATATATATTTTCCGACTCATGCGCAGAAACTATTCACGACTATGGACTCACACACGGAAAATAAAGAATGATTCAGAAAACCAATAAAGAAAATAATCTTGCCATAAAGGTTTCTTCCTAATAAAAATGAAATTAGTTTGTAAAACTAATATTTTATTCTAGAAACAAATTCTCCCATGTTGTACTACGATAAAGTCAAAAGAACTAACACCTTTTCACAAAAGTTCAAAATTAAGTGATCTTACAAACGAAATCGTAAGTCATGTACAAAATTTACAGATTGTGACCGATACACAAAGTTACATGATTGATTAACAAAATTAATTTTCTAGTTACTAAAACCAGAAAATAAATTATAATACAAAATAATTTTATTTTCTATGTTACTAAAACTAGAAAATAAAATACCACAAATTAATTTTCTAGTTACTAAAACCAGAAAATAAATTATAACACAAAATAATTTTATTTTTCTTGTTACTAAAACTAGAAAATAAAATAATTTTATTTTTCTTGTTACCAAAAACTAGAAAAATAAAATACCGAAATAATATCTGATTACAAAAATCAGGAAAAACACAAAATAATTTTCTAGTTACCAAAATCAGAAAATAAATTAAAACACAAAATAATTTTATTTTCTTTGTTATTGAAACTAGAAAATAATATAATTTTATTTTCCTTGTTACTAAAACTAGAAAAATAAAATACCAAAATAATTTTCTGTAACATCTAATAATGTTCTGCAATTGTTAATGACACCAGTATATTACTACTAGTTGTCAAAGAAAAGAGACAGTATATTACTACTATCTGTCAAATAGCATAAATCACTATTTGTTTTTTCCAACCAGAATATTAGTTTGAAAACACAGAAAATTAAATACAATGAAGATACCAAAAAGGAGTCTGTCTTAAGATTGTTGGACAATCTTCACTGTATTTAAATAGATTAAATTCTGTTGTGTACAAAACAACAACAAGAATATAAAGAAATAAAGAAAATGAGAGAATTTGTTTGATTACAAAAATCAAACTCGAAATATAAATAAATAAATAAAAACAGATTTTATTTTGTTACAAAAACAAAATTAAAATCTGATTAAATAAATAAAAAAAAAACAGAATAAAAATTAAACAACTTACTTGGTTAATTTCTTTTGAATAACTATCTGATCAAGTCCAGTGTTTAACACTGTGTCCTTAAGACAGATTCGTCCTCTCCATCGTACTTTCAGAATGTGGACGTCTATCTCCCAGGATAAAATGATCTACTACAAATAATAGCAGAACTACAAATTGTTTGTCTAACGAATACACAAAGTGTTTATACTCTCTCTGACAAGAAAATAATGCAGCAAAATGAAGAGGATGTTTGCAGAATTATGAAATTACATTCAAATGTTTTTGGCTCAAAAAGATTAGTATTGGGCCGAACAAGCCCAACCTAACCTCACACCATGCACCCGTGCCCAAGCCCAGGCCCAGCCCGCCCGACCAGACGGACGGCGGCGGCGGCGCGCGCGCATGTGTGTGGTGATTTTTGGGTCCAATGGGTCTAGCCCATTTTGCCCATAACCTCTCCCTCTAAAACACTTGGGTACCCCTTAGGGCACACCCCAAGTACCAAACCCAAGCCTTATAAACCCTTTCAAAACCTCCCACCAAATCAATGTGGGACAAGCCATTTTACAACTTTAAGGAATTTCCACCAAAACTCCATTTCCATGGAGCACACTTTGGCTTCAATTTCCCATTCACTCGGTAATGGTTTTGAGCAACCAAATATACCACGTGAATCACAACGCGGTATAGAATGCGCTACCACTTTGACCCGTGAAAATCGACGCACGGGACCTACCTAAAAAATAGACCGAACTTAGGATAAAATTCTGATTTTACCCAGAATTTATAACCATTTCCAACAACTAGAAGAATAGGAAAAAAGATAAAACCAGTCACCACTCATAAAATAATAATTTAAAAATGAAAAATGGAAAAAATGAAACAATAAGGGAAAATATTTAAAAAAAATAAATAATAACTCAAAAAATATATAACTTAAGTCTTAATTTATTGGTTAAGCACACAACTCAGTTTGTCTAGACTAAGGGCTATTTTGAAAAAATAGTTATAATCAACTTTTTGGTTAAAAACTGATTATAATCAGCTTTTTATGAGGGAGGGAAGTGGGTTATAATTTGGAAGTGGATTATAACCCACTTCCAAAAGGGGCCTAAGTCTATTGGATATGGTTTGGGCCTATAATTTTGATTCATGGGTCAACCTAACCTAATGCTGATTCATAAATCCACTTACATGTACAAGCATAATGGTTCTTTCAAATTTAATAGGCTCCACTAGTGGAAGAGATATAACATTCCACTTTTAAAAGAGCATCATATGTTAGAGTTGTGCAGCGAATCCGCCAACCGGCCAAATTTGCCCGACCCGACCAGACCCCACCACATATGGATGGATGCGTGACACGTGGCGGGTGGATGTGGGCCAGGATTCTGCCTTTTCACGGGTTCAGGTTGGGATGTGGTTGATCAGCCATTTCAACCTGACCCGTCCGTTACTCTCAAATTTTTTTTTTTTATATATTGTTTACACCCATCATAAGAGATAGAGACACACTCTCTCTTTCTCAACCCTTTTCTTTGACAGACTCTCTCTCTCTCTCTCTCTCTCTCTCTCTCTCTATCTCTCTCTCTCTCTCCCCAAAAAACCCTACCCATCTACCGACGACAACGACGGCGTCATCCAACCAACAACGAGTGACACACTGAAAGCCGATCGGCGATCGAGGTGAGATATTCTCTTCTCTTCTCTTTTTCTCCTCCGCTTTCTCCTTTTTCTCCTCTTCTCCTTCCAAATATTCAAAAAGCATTTTGCTTCATTTTCTTTTCTTTACTTTGCAAAGTAGGTTTACACCTTTTTTTTTTCCTTCAGATTTTTATTTAAGTGAGTGTAATTGTTAAATCACATATTGCTTTAGACAAATAAAACTTTGTTCTATTTTTTAAAAGCTTATTTCTTGATTACGCAAAGAAATGAAGCAACAATTTTAGATTGCAGACAAATTATTTTTTTCTTAAGAATTTAACCTGTCACTTTTATTTTTACTTTTCTTTTTCTTTTTTTTTACAAGGAATCTCACTAAACTATTATTTAAGTCCAAAAGACGTTTGAATTTACAGTTCATTCTGGAGTTCGTCCTTCTAATTGTTGATAACACAATTAATAGCTATACACAATTGCTAAGAATGTAGATGGAAAAAATAAGGAGTTTCTAAATGCACCCACTAATCAAATCTCTACACCTATTTGTACAACAGTTGTATAAGTGTTACAAAGCATGTGTTATATGTAAATAAAAAAATATAAAAATTAAAGAGTGTATTTTAAAGCACCCAAAATGAAGTGCTCATTTGGTTGTTAAGTTACCTTGTAAAAAAAAACGATATTCATACAGGTGCTGTTTGATAACACTTACGTTTTCAGTTTTCTGTTTATATTTACAAAAATTGATATTCATACACTAATTTTTTGTAAAATTTAAGAATAGAATAATATGACAATAACATTTTTGATTTTCAATAAATAGATATAAATGAGACACATCATTGTGTTTAAAATTTTTGTATAAAAAACTTATTTGTATAACATTACAAATGTGTGGTTTGGTCAGGGTTCATTGTAAAGGGTCGGCTCACTACTATTTAGAAGGCCATTGCTATCTAAAAAAGCTATTATCCTCAGCATTCTCATTTTGGGTCTCCATCTACATTACAAGTCAATGAAATTAATAATAATAATAATAATAATAATAATAATAATAATAATAATAATAATTACTCCAAATCCATTGTGATTTTGACCTTAGTCCTTTGGGAAAACTTAGAGAGCTCATCAATAGTTTCATCTTGTGCAGTGGAGATTGATTTGTGACACTGTCACTACAAGAAATTGCATTTTTCGCAACGCAACAAAATATGTTGCTAAAAGGGAAAATTCGTTGGCAAAGAGTTTTGCCGACACACAAAGCTACGTTGGCAACCCGTAGGCAAAAGTGAGTTGGCAAAAGTTTTTGCCGACGAAATTATCATTGCGTTTGTAAAAGTAATACCTTTAGCGATGAACATAGTCGTCGCTAAAAACCTCCATCCATCGTCGGCAATTTACCTTGCGTTGGTAAAAGTCATTCAAATATGATGATTGTGTGGCACTTTTCGCGACACAAATATGCATGGGCAAAAAATATACTTTTAGCAACAACATATGCGTCGGCAAAAGTAAACTTTTGGTGACACATTTATGTTGGTAAATGTTGCCATTTGCCAACGATTTGTTTGTCGCTAAAGCTTTACTTTTGGTAACGACAAATTGGCATTGGCAAAAAATACACTTCTACCAACACAATATGAGTGGGGAAAAGTAACTTTTAGCAACACATTTACGTCGGTAAATGTTGCCATTTGCCAACGATTTGGTTGTCGATAAAGCTTTAGTTTTGGCTACAACAAATTGGCATTGGCAAAAAATACACTTTTAGCAACACAATATGAGTGGGCAAAAATAAACTTTTGGCTACACATTTTCCGACAAGTTATTTGTCGAAAAAGCTTTACTTTTTAACAACGTCAAATTTGCAGCGGCAAAAATAATTGAAACTCATTTATAATTTTTTAAAAGATTTACAGTTTTACAAGAGGCATCCCTCAGGCACCACTATAACAAACTAATAACATTGATATGAAATCACACAAAATACCCCCTTCATACCCTTCCATCCAAACACTAGCAGTTGCTCGAACTTACACCTAATGACAACCCCCATTAATGAAAACCTGATCTATTACAGATTGGACAAAAAGTCCTGCACCCTTCCAAACATCAACAACACCAGCAAACATCCAACAACAACACCGCAGCACCTCATCGTAACGATCACCATCACAACAACATCACCACAGCATCACAGCAGCACCAGAAGAATAGCAGATTAGTATAGCAGATCAGCAAACTGATTCAACACAGATCTTCACCAGTTCAGAAAACCATTTCAACTCAGTAACCCAAACAAAATCATATAACCAAATCAGAATTGACACAGCAGTTTACCTCATTTACCAGAACAGTCAAAAAACAAATCAAACAAAACCAGTAACAAAACTATACAAAATGCTTAGAAATCTGTTTACCATGTTTGTCATCCATCAATTGTTCAAACAGCCCTCAAAACTATACAATTCTTAGTAACTTTTAAGCCATCAGGTTAACAGAAGTTAAGTAAAAATTCAAACTAATTCATTGGCTGTCATGTTTACACTAGGAGAGTGAGTTATATAAAAACACTCAATTCAAGTACACCACAATGTTTACCAAGCTAACCTTATACCAATGCACTGGAAACAGTAAAAGTAACTAAGCATTGAGATTGTCCATACACCACAATGTTCACTGATGGCTCTCTTCACTGCTTTAGAATGTGACTGGTGCACTGAAATATGAAACAAAGTCGAATCATTTCACTCAGAACCATTAGTGGCAAATTTATTACACTTAAATCATTAAATTAGTCACGAGAAAGTCAACAAAATGCTTCTATAATGAAGGTACCAGTAAACAAGATCAGAAACATTGACCTCCTTCCCCCACCATCTGCTAGTGGGGAAAGAAAAGAAAAAAAATATATATATATATCCATCCCTATAATAAAATACCCGAGTAATGCACAATTAAAATCTTGAGATTGTTAACAACTCTCTCCTTGTATTCCTTGCCGCTTATTCTAGCTTCTGTAGGAAGCAGGTCTAGCTTCAATGGAGTCTGCAATCAATCGGAAGATGGTCACACGAGGGTGAGGAAGATAAGAGGAAATTTATGCACCCAACAGACTGATCTATAAAACCAAATAGACAACAAACCAGCTAGCAAGTTTGATGGCATTAGGATTACAACAAATGCTAATAAATGCATTCAGGTCATAAAATATGCTTAGTATCTCACACATAGAACAATACGGTACGTGCATTATGTTGCAATATGTGATTTGTTATGTCCACGTTCTCATGAGATTTGGTTGTTTCTCTAGGCTTCAGTCTTGAATAAATTCTACACTAGCAAGGGATAGAATGTAGTACTTCTCAGTAGCAAGCTCCGCTCTATCACCAGCAGCCAGAAGAACCGGTGTTGAGTGGGTCTGGAAACCAGTAATGGTCTTGGGTCGACCTGCCTGGCCAACAACATCGACAGCTTGGCCCACCCGCACAGGTACTGACAGAGGTTTCAAGTTCTCATCTACTGTCAGTAGCATTCTTGGCTGTAGTATTGAAGGAAATATATAACTTTTAAGACCAAATAAATCTCAAGCAAGCTAATCAAAACACAATGTGCAGCCTAAAATGGAAATAAAAGAACATAAACATACCATGGACAAGGGAGATTGTGTGAATTTCTCGTAGTCAAACTCTTGAAATTGCTTTTCGGTGAATGTCGCATTTTCTCCACAAACTTCACATTGTGATGACCTCCCTCTGATCTTGACCTAAGCAAAATCATGGTACAAGGCTAATTGAAAAAAAAAGGGAATTGACTGGGCATGTCCACTAAGTTCAACAAATATAGAGGATGTTTATGCTGGAAGAAAAATAAAAAATAAATATAGAGTAGAGAATTTATTAATAGAAAACTGAAATTTTTTAAAACATACGATACAAATCTGTGCAGTCAATGCATCAAAAAGAAGCATCCTTCTTGAGAGTGGTTCACCAACATCACTTGCAATCTTTATAGCTTCAAGGGCTTGTTGGCAGCCAATAATACCAGGAACTGTAAAATTATATAAAAGTAGAGCAAATAAATAAAAGAAATACATCACTTGCAAGCCAGGTGAATTTGTGAGGAAATAAGGACTGGACTGGAGACTCCAAATATGTACACAATAGCTTGCACATTAAAGCATCTTTCTTAGTGTCATCCTATGCCTTCCCATGACAAGTTCAAGGTCCACCACATAAAGACAAAGTACTGTGTTAGGCAACTAAAAAACTGATAGCTGAGGAAAAAGAACACAAATTATGACACGACCACAATATGCAATGTTGTCAACAAATCCTGCAAGGCACTAAGAATCTGCAGATCATCTTCTCAGTTATTCACCGTGCTCTGAGGTTTTCTGAGATCTTGTCCCAAGGAACCCCGCAATCCTTTGCTATGCCTTCACCTTTCAGTGAGCTGTCATAAATTTTGGCTCATCCAGGTTGTGGTAGTCAACATTGGTAATGTATTAAAGTGATTACATCCATGATTATGGAATGAAACCAAAAAAAAATATAAAAAAAAAATTATGACTTCATTTTTCAAAACTTAAAGCAATTGAGATTATGGCTTTGAAAGTAGAGTCGAATTAGAGTTCTTTTTTTTGATAAATAATAAATTTTATTCAGAATTCTAGTAACGAGATAAACTAGAAATATGCAAGGGACTCGAGAAATGCAAACAAGGACAGACAGCTAAAGGGCAACTCTGAGGCAAACTCAGATTTTTCTCTCTTTAAATTCAAGATTGCAGGCAATATTTCTAATTGAATGGACTAAGACAGAACATATTAATGGCTTACCGATTCCCAGAACACCACTATCAGAGCATCTTTGACATGCTGTCGTAGGAGGTGGAGTTGGAAATAGGCACCGATAACATGGACCTCCATTGTAATTGTAAACTGTAAGCTACACAAATGATTTGAGGATGCAGTTGCAGTAAGAATTTGAACAATATAAAAAAGAGTTAATTACATTCTGTAGTCCCAAATCCATATAAAGAGTTTTCCACATGTTCATATAGGAATTAGTGAGAAAATTGCTAATACTGTTTTTTACCTGCCCTTCCAATCCTATAGCGGCACCTGATACAAGAGGCTGCATGCATAAACATTGAGGTTAATAATCAGAAGATTAACATATGAAGACTAAACTATTTCATTGGATAATACATACAAGCTTGATCAAATCTGTCCTTAAATCTACGATTCTAATAAATAAATGAACATATATGACAACGGAGCTAAAAGAGAATTCAGTGAATAACTAGGAGTAGAAGAACTGAAGGTCTGCCACCTTAATCATTTTAAGCAGATTCAAATACAAGTCAACATTTATAAGTCGAGGAAAAAACAAGAAGAAATTCCACAAAGCTAACTTTGAAAAGGATGAGCAGCATACTTACAAAAGCACCGTGTCTTAAATTAAGCAACAAAGGAATGAACTCACCTGCTTTGGCCACAATGATGTCAATGAATTTTGTAGCTCCATCCGTTTGGCAGACAAGTCCTTCAACCCCTCATTTAACTTCACTTGGTGGTGTTTCTTTTCCTCTAGTGTACTCACTAGTCTATCGAGAAATCTGAAAATTAGATGCACACTACAGTCAATACTTGATATTGTCACAACTCATTAGGAATAATAAGCATGGCATCATGAAACCAAAATACTAGTAATGTGCATGACTGGAGGGAGAGGGATAATCAAGCAAACTGCAGTTACTGGGTAAAAACCATCAAGATCAGGATAGAAAACTTCTGAATCGGTCATTACAATAGACAGTTGATTCCTAACAACAACCAAAAATGCAAAGACTAATTGGCATGGATCGCGCAAAATATGCATCAATCAAATACCAAAAGAAAAGTCATGTAAATATAATATAATTGTCATTTGTGAATTCTCAATACAGATTGGTGTCGTAAACAATAAGTGCGGGAGAAGAAATTTGACGGTGAAGGAAATGGACAAGGTATAAAGCTTGTTGAAAAACAAGAATGCTGCACCTTTTTGAGTTGAGAATCATGATCTGATCCTTGGTTTTTCTATTTGTCAGTGAAGAGATGGCCAAAGAAACATCAGACAACATCTTCTGAATTGTATCAGAAGAATACTGCTGCAACACTAAAGGAGCAACTGCCTGGACTTGATGTTGCAAGGACAGAGTTTCGTTATTTGTCAACTCCGTCAACCACTGATTCAAGAATGCTTTAATCTGGCCCCAAATATCAATTGATGTCAAAATGCTTTGATATCATAACCAAAAGTCAAACAAAAATATTAAGTTCACAAAGGATTGTGTTGTTACATTCTCGTGCCCTTTTACACGTGAATACAACTGAATGTATTAACCAACAATGAATGTTTGGAAGAAAAAAAAAAAACACATTCCCATCAGTACCTAATTAATCAAAATGACAAATAAGCACATACTGTAATACCCCTGTTCCGTAATGTGTTAATTGGTCCTTAATACGAGTATGATTGTATGTTTAATATGATTTTGTGTGAAAATATGTGGTTTTGAATTTCTATCTGTTCACCGTAGGAATATCTGTTTGATTCTACCGCTTCGGAAATTAAATTGGAGGCCTTATCGGCCACAGAACCCGAAATTGATTACGTCGTTGTGATTGACATAATTTTTAGAGCCTACGGTGAAATTTAATTAGAAATTGATTCGGGTCAGATTAAATCGATTAAATTGATAATTGGTTTTGTACGGGTGGGTTTGTCTAATCGATCTCGAGTCGGCCACCGACGGTCATGAACGGGTGTGCTTT
>NW_021028512.1:248779-289188 GCF_004153795.1 Camellia sinensis
CATCTAGGGAGGTGAGCACATATATATTGTTAACCACTTTAAACAAAAGAATATTTTTAGGAGTAATTTCTTTAATTCTCAATTATTTTATTTTATGCATTCCATTTTTGTTTTATGTCGACTAAAACATTTAATAAAGATTTGGTCAAAATAGCATCAATCCAGTTTTTGGGGCAAGAAAATGTAGAGGACCTGGAACTGAGGAAAGAATGTGGAGAAGATTAGAAAAGAAGCGTGGTGATCGAATACCCGTTACACTTAAGCCGTCTTGACCAAATCAATAGAAGGGGATTACGCCACACCACCCGCTAGCAGCTGCTCTTGGTCAAATTCGAGTTCATGCCCCAGTCCGAAATGATGGATGGCTAGAAATTGCCTTTTGGGTTAAGAGAGTCCATTGTTACAAAGATTGGGGTAATTTGAAATATATGTTTATAATATTTAAACATGTTATTTATTGTAATCGCAATGTATATAAAAATATATGAATTTTATTATGTTCCAATTGCAGCAAACTTTTGACTTTGGGACACATAATGATGTGGAATGTGAGATGGTATTATTGAACATAAGTGCCAAACTTTGTACATGAATGAAAAGTAGATTACACACACTAATAGGTGCCTAAAAACTCTTAAAGAAGCAATGTATCTGCGACCCCTCAAGAAGTCACCACTCACTCCATACCCCCCCCACCTCTCCTTTACACCAAGCAGGATGAGTTGTTGTGCATATTGATTGTTATTGATCAAGGCTGTCTAGGAGACACGATGTTTTGATGTGCATCAGGGTTAGTTTTATATATAAGAGTAATGTAACTAAGGTAATTGAGCTCTTCTGACTATATTAATACTTTTCAATTTAATTTTATTTTTTTGTTATTTTGTAGCGCACAATAGTTCAGAGTGCGATTGTGAGTAGAAGACGCGTAATGTGTGAGAGTACTACTATCTCACTTCACGAGTCTGAAGTTTTCTAAATTTCGCGAGATATGCATGCTCAATTCGTGGCTGCTGTTAGGACCATACTCTTTATCGAGATGGGTGAAGTGTAGATTTAAAAAATTTGAACATACACAAATTATTAATACATGAATAATTGATTGACCTAGAAAACTTTAATCAATTGAGAAGTGTAAAAGTCAGGGGAGAATGTAAGAGAGACGCACTAATTCCTTGATACTGAAACCTATTTCACGAAGGACACTTCTACAACATGTATCTAGAATATGCCGCTCTTCTGCATAGCAATAGGAACCATGCGAGAGGACATAGTTGTCTAGATTACTGAGAGTATATCGGCATACAGTGCCCAGTGGAGTGAGAAACAGTCATGTTATTCCATAAAACATACTATATATCAAATGCGCATAATGAGAAGCTGAATTTTGACATTTTACATATCCAAATCAATGTTTTACAAATTACTTATTTATGTATGAATCTTCACTCATGTGTACGGCCACTAAGGCTATTCTAATAAGATGGCACATGAGTGGGCGCCACAGTGCTCAACCTAGTCGTAACACTCTATGCCATTAGATCTCCGCATGTATGTCAGAATCTTCCATGCAGTATCCTGTGAGGGAAGTCTAATCAAGGGCTCAAGTTCTGCTTGAAAGGGAATATATGTGACTGAAAGTAATACTGTGGTACTCCACATATGGGCGACCAGTAATTTCTTCCAAACATTAAATCAAATTTTATTGTCTAATCTCTATCGGAGTTGTGTACGAAGGCTCCTCTAACTCCCGGAGAGAGCGGGAGTTGTGGTTTTCTTTTCAAGTAAGTCACAGCACCAGAATATGTATACTTTCAAGACAAACGAAATTCACTAGCTTTACTCAATATTGCTGAACAGTATATAGCTAGTGTTTCACTGATACGCAGGAGTGTATCCCGAATAACTATAGCTAGTTTTAGGAATTTTTGCTCAGAACAGTCATCTAATCAATAATGGTATGGGCAAGCAGACAAGAAACAGGGATAGATCCAAAGCAACTAATTGCTCAGGCGGGGGATCTTATTAAAGATGTGCCTAGAGTATCACTGCAAGTTGAGGGAAGGGGAAAGTATGCAATCGGGTTGTATTAGGGGGGGGATGATAAACTTCTCTTCGGTTGAAATAGAGGTAATTTGACACTTCATAAATGATTTACTTTATTTAACCAATCCTAACATGTGTCAACAATATAAAATTATATAAACTTTGTATTACAATCCTAGCATTACCAACCTTTGTATACAATAGCTTGATAAACAATAGCTTCACAACAATTTTCTGATTAATTTTAAATGTATTTGTATATTATTGTTGAAGTTAATGCATTAATAAATAACTCATGTTTTATCCTTTTGTTCATAGGTTGGGAGATGGATGTTCGTGGTTCAGTAGTGATATATATCGTTTTGCACGTTGGCATTCATTTAATTTTTCTTTGTTTCGTTTATATTTCTTTTGTTGAATGTTTATGTACTTTTGGAATTATTATGTTTGGGATTGTTGGATATAGTTTAGACGCATTTAGGATTACTATGTTTAGTATTGTTGGATATTTGAATAAAATTTGGGATATTGAAATGCATTTGATATTAATTTGGTTACATTACTATTGTTATGATGTGTTCCAGTTTAGTTTTTATTATTTGTATATAAGAGGTTTTTTTAGATCTAGCTGAAAATTTCGTGACACAAAATTTCTAGGTTATGACACACTTTCCACCAGAGCAGTAGTTGAGGCTCTCTTGGAGAATGGGAAACGGTACTACAGGTTTTCCGAAGGCATTAAAGACATTTACTTCATCATCTAATGTGTTACAAATGGCTGAAGCAAAAGTCTGCTATAAGGAAACCAGTGTTCAATAAGTTGATCAGCTGCGACCTGGCACTATGGGTTTGTATGGAGTCTCTCTCGCTGTTGAAGCCCTCCTTGTTGCTGCTAATGTGTTGCTGCTAATGGGGTTTGTTGCTAATGGGGTTCGTTTGTGTGCGCTCTTATGCAGCTGCACTGCTGGGGTTGCTGATCTGGTGTATTTGTTGTTCTGTTCTGGTCTTTTTTGTTCTGCTTTTCTGTTCTTTGTTCTGCCTGTCGCCAATCTTTTGTAAGGTTGACACGCTACAAGGGTTTCAAGGAGGGGACAAAGAGATACTTGTGGCAACAGATCTGGTTGGTAGGGGAAAATCAACTGAAACGTGTTAAACATTGTCATCAACTATGACATGCAGATTCAGCAGATACTTATCTGCACAGGGTAGGTCTAGTGTTTTTTAGCTTGTCTTGTATGTCAAAGCAGGTTTTTGTTTCTTGTATATGTATACATATTGTAAGTACATCTACAAAAGCATTGTGGAAGAAATGAACAATGAAAACTGAGAGAGAGAGAGAATGCTTCTGTTGGGATATTGGTACTGTGGAATCTGATGAGACTTTGTACGTGGAAAAAACAGAAGATACTAGCAATGGATTGGGTCCTTATGAGATTTGAAGCCAGTGAGTTTTTACAAAAATTCTCCATTGATGATGATGGTGTGGAATCTGATGAGACCTTTGTTAAATAAGAGGAAGATGTTGTGGTCCCAGAGGTCTCTGTGTCAGAGATTTCTTGGGATATTAGTGTTGAGAATCCTCAAGTTCATGTGATTGAAGGTACAGGCTTGTCAAATGCAGTCTTGGAGTTTCATACATCTATTCCAAATATTGTAACTGAAACCCAAGAAATCGCCCAACAGAGGAGCCAGCTTTTGGAGACGGAGTAAGGAATAAGATTCTTGATGACCTATTTGAGGTATGTGTCACGACCCCGAACCCGCCCCCATGGGTTAAGGACGTAACCGGCCAGTAATCCTAAGATTACCTACGGCCTCAAACCAAAACAGACTTAACACATCAGAGTAAAGGGGCCAAAAGGGAAGCCAAATTTAAAACTTTGTCCATAGAGCTGTGCTTACGTGGCACATCAAAACAAACCTACATATGCACGTTAATAACTCACAACAGAAACATAGCGACATAGGTTCTGTACAAACAGGATCATCCAAAACTAAGTCAACCCATATCACAACTACATACCGATATACACAAGATTCTTGCCAACAAGACAAAATGGAAATACATAATAGAATGGCAAGGTTGAGTCTCATGCGTGAGACACAAGGCTGACTCTCCAAACTCATGTTATTCCTGGCAGACTTCACTGGGGCTGGGTTTGAACTTCTCTTGGCTCACCTACAAAGACATGAATGAGCGTGAGCGATAGCCCAGTGAATAATATCAAATATGACAGTTACATACAATATGTAGAACAACATGCTCCAAACGGCCTTGGGCCCAATTCATACTTCTAATTAGCAAATATATAAGACTATACGAAATGCAAATCAAGTAACTGTAGTTCCAACATTCTGGCCTTTGGCCCATTTGGGTTTCCATTCGTGGCAAAAACGGCCTTCGGCCCATTCACTTATGTCGAAACAGCCTTTGGCCCATTCATTTTTGTCAAAACGGCCTTCGGCCTACTCATTCATGTCAAAACGGCCTTCGGCCTACTCATTCATGTCAAAACGGCCTTCGGCCCACTCACAATGTGTCAAAACGACCTTTGTCCATTCATTTACATCAGGACGACCTTTGGTCCATTCATTTATATCAGACGACCTTTGGTCCATTCATTTACATCAAAACGACCTTTGGTCCATTCATTCATTTCAAAACGACCTTTGGTCCATTCATTCACATCAAAACGACCTTTGGTCCATTCATTCATTTCAAAACGACCTTGGTCATTCATTCACATCAAAAAACGCTTTGGTCCATTCATTCGTTTCAAAAACGACCTTTGTCCATTCATGCAATCATATCAGACTTACGTCCACAATCCCAATTAGCAATTCATAAAGCTTAAAAGGGGGTAAACAATTGGACATTCGCAAGCATTCAAATATTGATATTACTCACAGTGATCGGCTTGTGGATTTGCCCTGGAGCTTGACCCTACACGTTTCATGAACACAAAAGGATCATTAAACAGTTTAATCCTTCTTTAATTCACATATTCCTCTTTAGGCTTTATTATTATCTCATTAACTCATTTACATTGCTTAACATATGCCTAAGAGTGCTTGCAAGTGAAAGAGAACGGAAAACAGAACACAAAATGCAAAAACAGAATTTCAGAAAATAGGGTCCCCCGCTCGAGCGGACCCTTAAGTCTGCGAAAGTACTGGTTGCCTTCTATTCCAGCTTGAGCGTGAACTCGGCCGCTCGAGGGACTGCCTGCCTACACAGCTCCCCGCTCGAGCGTAAACTTCCCCGCTCGAGCGGACACCACGTCTGCAAAAAGTGCTGGGAGCACGTATTTCCCGCTCGAGCGTCAGGTCCCCGCTCGAGCGGAACTCAAAATTCTGGAAAACCCAGAAATTGTGTTCTTGAGCTCCAATTCGATTTTCCAGCTACATTACTTGCATGCAATGGCTCAAATCTCAAATATGATCATACCAACATGGTACCAATGCAAGATTATAACATTATGAAGCTCAATTTCTGATTTATCTACATGCATGGCCCAAAATATGTCAAACTCAGCACCAAACATAACAAATTCATGCATTCAAGCTCATATCTTCTCAAATTGCCAATGCATGTGATGAATTAGCCACATTCTCAACTTAAATAACACAAATGGTGATCAAAACATGAGTTTCAACCAAAACTCTACATGAATCATGCACTTTAAGCTTATACATGCTATTCAAAACATTTCCTTACATGCATGCATATATCAAGCTTTAATCCAACAAAACCCATTCAATTTCATCATGCTCAATTGAATTCATGTTCTTTATTCTTATTCAACTCGATTTAACAAAATTAACTCACCAAAGAGTTTTAATCTTCACAACTATGGTTAATTCTTGAGCTAGCCTTCAAGACTTCCAAAGCTTCAAGAGCAAACTTAGATGATTTCCCTTTTTCTCTCTCAATTTCGGGTCTCTCACTCTCTCTAGAGAGTTTAATCAGCCAAAGCCACATAAGGGAAGGAATTGAGGGTGTAGTGCCCTTTTACATCAAACCCACTATTCCAAAATAATAAATAATAAACAATTGGGTACTAAACATGGTCGAATGATGCTTGCTATGCGTGGTTGTAGTGTAATCCCCTTGCCTAGCCTTGAGTTTTGAACCCCCTTGCATGCTTAACTTGAGGTGTTTCTATGTTTTGGCATCATTGAGCATGATATTTCAGAGCGTATAAGGTTGCCACATTCCCATGTTTATCACTCTTTAAATGTATTTGAGAGTTGTGCTTGTATACCTCATTTATGGGCCATTGCATGAGCTTCATTTTTGTGCATTTCCAACCATCATCTTAGTGTCTGAGAGACAACCTTTTTAGATCACTTTTTCAGCTCTCTCTCTCTCTCTCTCTCTCTAAAACTCTCCAAAAACTCAGATCTTGACTTTCTCTCTCTAAAATCCACCTTCTCTCTAAGATTTCATCTAGACCCATTATGTTCTTCACCCTAGTGTCTTTGAGAAAAAGGTGGAGTATCTCAAGAGCTTCATTTTGATCCAAATAGAAGTGGGTTTCGTCATTTTTAGAGTTCAACCTTGCTTTGCTCATCTTCTCTTCTTGAGGTAGGGATTTTCTACACTTTGATATGGTTTTTAACTTAGTTATTAATGTTTAGAACTACAGTCACTTGAT
This sequence comes from Camellia sinensis, assembly GCF_004153795.1. NCBI lineage: Eukaryota > Viridiplantae > Streptophyta > Magnoliopsida > Ericales > Theaceae > Camellia > Camellia sinensis. The sequence continues at coordinate 255,484 of NW_021028512.1, forward strand.
TTGAATTTCGTATAGTTATATATCTGTTAAATGGAAATATGAATTGGGCCTAAGGCCGTTTGGAACATGTTGTCTTACATTGTTATGTAACTTCTGTATTTGATTTGATATTATTCACTGGGCTTTCGCTCACGCTCATTCATGTGTTTGTAGGTGAGCCAAGAGAAGTCCAGACCCAGTCTCAGTGAAGTCTGTATGGAACAACTAAGGTTTTGAGAGAGTCAGCCCTTGTGTCTCACGCACGAGACCCGTCTTCGCCCTTTTGTTATGTATTTACATTTTGTCAGGTTGGCGAAGTTTTGTATATGTCTACTTATGGTTTTATGGGTTGACTTAGTTTTGGATGATCCTGTCTGTACAGAACCTATGTCGCTATGTTTCTGTTGTGAGTTATTAACGTACATATGTATGGTTTGTTTTGATGTGCCATGTAAGCACAGCTCTATGGACAAAGTTTTAAATTTCGCTTCCCTTTTGGCCCCTTTACTCTGATGTGTTAAGTCTGTTTTGGTTTGAGGCCGTAGGTAATCTTAGGATTACTGGCCGGTTACGTCCTTAACCCATGGGGGCGGGTTCGGGTCGTGACACATACCTCAAATAGGTCATCAAGAATCTTATTCCTATACTCCGTCTCCAAAAGCTGGCTCCTCTGTTGGGCGATTTCTTGGGTTTCAGTTACAATATTTGGAATAGATGTATGAAACTCCAAGACTGCATTTGACAAGCCTGTACCTTCAATCACATGAACTTGAGGATTCTCAACACTAATATCCCAAGAAATCTCTGACACAGAGACCTCTGGGACCACAACATCTTCCTCTTATTTAACAAAGGTCTCATCAGATTCCACACCATCATCATTCAATGGAGAATTTTGTAAAAACTCACTGGCATTCACAATCTCATAAGGACCCAATCCATTGCTAGTATCTTCTGTTTTTTCCACAGTACAAGGTCTCATCAGATTCCACAGTACCAATATCCCAACAAGAAGCATTCTCTCTCTCTCTCAGTTTTCATTGTTCATTTCTCCACAATGCTTTTGTAGATGTACTTACAATATGTATACATATACAAGAAACAAAAACCTAGCTTTGACATACAAGACAAGCTAAAAAACACTAGACCTACCCTGTGCAGATAAGTATCTGCTGAATCTGGCATGTCATAGTTGATGACAATGTTAACACGTTCAATGTTGATTCCCCTACCAACCAGATCTGTTGCCACAAGTATCCTCTTGTGCCCCTCCTTGAAACCCTTGTAGTGTGTCAACCTACAAAAGATTGCGACAGAGCAGAACAAAAGAACAGAAAAGCAGAACAAAAAAGACCAGAACAGAACAACAAAATACACCAGATCAGCAACCCCAGCAGTGCAGCTGCATAAGAGCAGCACAACAACGAACCCCATTAGCAACAAACCCCATTAGCAGCAACACATTAGCAGCAACAAGAGAGGCTTCAACAGAGCAGAGAGACTCCATACAAACCCCATTAGTGCCAGGTCGCAGCTGATCAACCTTATTGAACACTGGTTTCCTTATAGCAGACTTTGCTTCAGCCATTTGTAACACATTAGATGATGAAGTAAATGTCTTTAATGCCTTCGGAAACCTGTAGTACCAGTTTCCCATTCTCCAAGAGAGCCTCAACTACTGCTCTGGTGGAAAGTGTGTCATAACCTAGAAATTTTGTGTCACGAATATTTTCAGCTAGATCTAAAAAAACCTTTATATAACAAATAATAAAAACTAAACTGAACACATCATAACAATTAGTAATGTAACCAAATTAATATCAAATGCATTTCAATATCCCAAATTTTATTCAAATATCCAACAATACTAAACATAGTAATCCTAAAATGCGTCTAACTATATCCAACAATCCCAAACATAATAATTCCAAAAAGTACATAAACATTCAACAAAAGAAAATATAAAACGAAACAAAGAAAAATTAAATGAATGCCAACGTGCAAAACGATATATATCACTACTGAACCACGAACATCCATCGCCAACCTATGAACAAAAGGATAAAAACATGAGTATTTTATTAATGCATTCACTTCAACAATAATATACAAATACATTTAAAATTAATCAGAAAATTGTTGTGAAGCTATTGTTTTATCAAGCTATTGTATACAAAGGTTGTAATGCTAGGATTGTAATACAAAGTTTATATAATTTTATATTGTTGACACATGTTAGGATTGGTTAAATAAAGTAAATCAATTTAATGAAGTGTCAAATTTACCTCTATTTCAACCGAGAGAAGTTTCATCCTCCCTTACACCCGATGCATCCTCCCCGACATTGGTGTTTGGAACTAACCTCGGAATGTTTGCTAGATCTATCCCATTTTTTGCTGCCAACATTTGAATGATCGTTTGCATTGTACTCATATTTTGAGCCTGGTCAAGTAACTGCTTTCCTTGGTCAGCTAATTGTTGTCGCTGGTCAACTAACTGCTGTTGAAGAACAATCACCTCGGAGTTAGGAGCCTCAAATGTGTAGAAGATGAAGTACTGTCCTTGTGGATCCCGTATTCCTTCAAGTAGACCGACCTCTTCCCAAGTACTTCCCTGGAAATCTGCTCCTCAGACAATGGATGTGTGACACTAGGTTGAGATTGCTCAGCGATCTTTGAAACCATAGTGGCCTATGAATGAAACATAAGTAAGCTTAAAACATAATATCAAAATGCAAACATTTATTATTGAAATTGAAGTAGTTATGGTTACATGATGTTCCTCAGCTGTGTTATTTATCCACACTCCCCCATGTCGGTGATGTTTGTGAGTGTCCTCAAATAGTTTCGTAATAGTCGGTTTACTTCCTTGTACCTTTCATTTCATTAGATTTTCTAGTCAATCAATAATTCTGTATTTATAATTTAGTATGTTCAAATTTGTAAATCTACACTTACAATGATAGATGCTCGCGATGCAAATGATCTCGAGCCGCTCGTATGATTATACTTCACACAACCTCTCGCTTTCATCGCATTCTCTGACTTTAGCTACAAATTAAAAAAAAAAAAATTGGCATTAATATACAGGAGGATGTTACTTTAGTAAATATTTTTATAAATACCTTTCAATCATCAGTTTCCCACAGATTGTCAATCATCCATTCCCAATCATCCTTTGTACAAGGATATAGTATCTGACTTTTGAGGTCAGATACATTGTCTTCTTTAAGGGATTTGTAGTGTGTGTGTAATCTACTTTTCCATTCACTGTACAAAGTTTGGCACTTATGATCAATAATACATCTCACATCCACATCATTATTGTAGTCCCCAAAGTCAAAAGTTTGCTGCAATTGGAAATAATAAAATTCAATATATTTTATATATCATTGCGATTAACATAAATAACATGTTAAATATATAACACATATATTTCAAATTACCCCAACTCTTGTAACAATGGACTCTCTTAACCCAAAGGCAATTTCTAGCCATCCATCATTTCGAACTGGGGCATGAACTCGAATTTGTTGACCAAGAGCAGCTGCTAGCGGTGTGGCGTATTCCCCTTCTATTGCTTTGGTCAAACGGTTAAGTGTAACGGGTATTCGATCACCACGTTCCTTTCTAATCTTCTCAACATTCTTTCCTCGGGTCGGTCCTCGTACACGTTTCTTGCCCAAAACTGGAATTGATGCTATTATGACCAAAATTTTATTCAATAGTAATACTCTGATGAATGAATTAATAAATTGTTTTCTTTAAATAATGCATGTCAATGATGTATATATAATGGGTTTATTTTTGAGGGCATTACACTCGCTGAATGATTAACTTGTGCAGCTACAGGTCGTCTCGGAAGAGTAAGTGTATCTTCATCAACAATAATTCTCTTTTCCCTAAGTGTTTGTAAAGCTATTAGGCGAGCTGCACACCTATTTGTTTTCTTACCGGGACCCATATGAATATCCTGACATAATATAAAAAAGAATTGTTAGTACATTTTCAATAATTTAAGGTTGCTTAATAAAAAATAAATATGAAATAACTAAACATACCACACGTAATATAACAAGTGAAAAAAATAAAGAAATTACTTTTTAAACACACATTTATTACCTCAATCACTTGAGAATCAAAAGGCTCGCCATTATCACTTGAAGAACTCAGTCCTTCATCATCATCAAGTGGTTGATAGTCCTCGTCATTATCAGTTTCACCCACCTTTCTCTTTCCCATCCTACAACTTTCACTATTGTCCTTTTCAATAGAACCAAACATTGAATTCTTGGGGGACTTTATCCCTATAGCATAAAATCTAATTTTATTTTTCTGGATTGTTTTTTTCCTATCCTTCTCATATTTTGTCATCTTCTGGACTAAGCCGCCGGGCTTCAGAAATGATTTACCGTTTCTGGACATCTTTGTAACTGTACATATGACATATAATTAAATGAAATGAAATAAGAAACAATGCTATGAAATTTGAAAAACAATGCCATGCAATGTAAACCAAGCAATTTATTATTAAATTATAACACTTGTCCATATAATTAAAAATCAAACACTACATATCATAATCTATATCAAGATCCATATCAAACACTACATATCATAATCTATATCAAGATCTATATCAAGATCTGCATCAACATCAGGTTGTCTATGCAGTTCATCATCTTCATCATCATTATACTCTATGATTGTGTCATCCTCATCATCATTGTGAACTAAATTCTCTGCCATTAGTTGATCATTGAACATGATCTCCGGATCCATATCATCCCTGCTGTATTGAACATCATTAACTTGGATCACTACCCCAACACCATCAGTGGTTTTATCCTGTTGAAAAGCATCATTAGAGACATTATCCCGCTCTGGTATATTCCATACTCCCCGATGCTTAACACGTTCAACGACTCTCCAATTTTTGCCGTTGTTGGTATCATTGACATAGAATACTTGTCTTACCTGACTAGGTAGAACAAATTGGTCATCTTTATACCAAAGTCTTGTAACATCAATACTTGTGACATGTTCATCGGAGTATATTCTATTCTTGTGACTAGTGTCATACCATTCACATTGGAACAAAACCACTGTACACCCATGCAAGTATTTTAATTCCCATATTTTGCATAAGTAGCCGTAAAAATTAATTTGGTTCCCATTATGGTCCCCTTTACGACCAACCCACTATTTTGGCAGGCACGACGATTTTCATGGTTTCTAGTATGGAATCGAATTCCATTGTAGATGCACCCAGAATAAAAGTCAACTACCGATCTAGGACCATTTGCTAATGACCACAATTCGTCAGTTACTTCAGGTGACCCTTTCGTTCGCAAATCATTCATCTACATAAAACACCATATAACAAGTGTACTAAGTTAATGTGAATTAAAAGTTTCAACAATTGTATTCAGTTATTTTCTTTAGTGTATCTTACACGATTTTTGAACCATTTTGGAAATTCTTCTCGTTGTACCCGAGTAATGTCACGTCCTTGTAGATTATGTAAAATATTCTTAGGCTCCCTACCCAAGGAAATGTTATACATGTAATTAACTTAGAGAGTTCGAAACAAAATGGAACGATTATGCATAAACGTAATTAAATTTAAATACATACTCAATATATGGCTCCACCTCAGAGCTATTCTACAATGCAAACCAGTGAGCCATTTCTCATTCATTCTGCGAAGGGTCAAGAGCCCTTGTGATAGGTGAGAATAGACGAGCATTTTGGGTAAAGACCTCCATCGCGGGACCACGTTCACCACCATCATCATTTCGTTCAGGTTTATCAATCCCTTTTAAGTACATTGAACAAAAAGTAAGACACTCTTTGACAATGTAAGCCTCAGCGATAGAACCTTCTGGACGTGCTCTATTACTGACATACCCTTTCAAAGTCCCGAGAAACCTTCAACAAAAATTGACAATGAAAATTATGCTTCTTGATGCAAGAAAATTACTTCATTAACAATAGTCTTTTATGGGTGGATTTTTGCACAATATTTTAGTTATAAAAAATTAATAAATAACCATCTGTTCATAATGATTACCTTTCGATCAGGTACATCCATCGATATTGCACCGGTCCAACAAACATGGCCTCACGGGGCAAGTGAACAGCCAAATGGACCATCACATCAAAGAAAGCTGGAGGAAAAATTTTCTCCAACTTGCAAAGTATGAGCACAATTCGTTCCTTCATTTTTTCCAAATCAGTCTGCCTTAATGTTTTTGAGCACAGTTCTTCGAAGAAGTTGCCCAACTCAAATAGTGTTGTACAGATCTCCTTGTTCACAAACCCACGCATGCCAATTGGTAAAAGTCGCTGAAGTAGGACATGACAATCATGGCTTTTCATGCCCGATAATCTTCCATTTTTAGAAGTCACACATCTTGAGATGTTTGCTGCATAGCCATCTGGATAACTAATAGACTTCAAGAATTCACAAAAACTATCTATTTGTCGAGAATCCAATGTGTAGGCTGCCCGAGGCTTTACAACGGATCCGTTATCTTTCCTCTGTAGATGCAATTCTTGTCTTATGCCCATTTCTTGCAAATCATCACGTGCTTTGTATGTGTCCTTGTTTTTCCCATTTATGGCCAACATCGTCCCGTAAAAGTTTTCACAAATATTCTTCTCAATGTGTATGACATCAAGATTGTGTCGAAGGTTTAATTTCTTCCAATACGGTAGCTCCCACATTATGCTTTTCTTTGTCCAATTCAATTCTTCAGACTCTCGTGGTCTTTTCTTGTTGGTAGGATCCTTTCCAAACTTGACTTCCCGCAATTGATCCAATTGAGCCATTACTTTTTCCATCGGTAAATCTAAGGATTTCTTTCTAAGCTCAGTTAAACCATCAAACTTCTTGTCTTTCCTCCAAAGGTGGTTATCAGGCAAGTAAGCTCGATGACCCACCCACCCAATCTTACTGATCAACCCGCGTGACAACGGATTATCATTACAAGGAGGGCAAGACAAATAACCTTTAGTTCTCCATCCGGATAAGTCACCATATGCAAGGAAGTCATTTATGGTCCACATTACAGCTGCATGCATCCGGAAGGTCTGTTCAGTGGAGGCATCGTAAGTCATCACACCATTCTCCCATAACTCCTTCAACTCATCAATCAACGGCCTTAGGTAGACATCAATATCAGTCCCTGGTTGATTACGTCCAGGAATAAGTAAGGACATCATGAAAAATGGGGCCTTCATACATCTCCAAGGTGGGAGGTTATAGGGCATGAGTATGACAGGCCACATGCTATAGGAAGTGCTCATGTTCCCAAAAGGATTGAACCCATCGGTGGCTAGGCCCAGCCTAACATTGCGAGTCTCCTGGGCAAACTCTGGATAATGCAAATCAAATTCCTTCCACTCTTTACAATCAGCCGGATGCCTCCCTACACCATTATCCACACGCTTATCACTATGCCATCTCATGTCTTTTGCCGTCTTCCTAGATATGTACAATCTTCTCAACCTAGGTGTTAATGGGAAGTAACGCAATATCTTGTGAGGGATCTTCTTACCCTTGCTATCATTTACTCTGTACCTAAATGCTTGACATGTGGGACATTTTTCCAAGTGAGCATTCTCCTTCCAGAATAGTACACAATTATGTTTACATGCATCGATGAGCTCGTACCCCAAGCCCAAGTCACATAGTAACTTCTTGCACTCGTAAATTGACCCTGGCACCACGTGGCGTTCTGGTAGGAATCGCCTTTGTATCTCCAAAACCTTGTCAAAAGACTTATTGCTCCACCTATTTTCTACCTTCACATGTAGCATCTGAATAACGAATGATAACAAAGTATCCGAGTTTTTGCAACCTGGGTACAAGCAACATTGGGAAGCATCTAACAATTTATCAAAGTGTCGTACATCCTCTCTTTCTAGAGTATCACCCTCCATAAAATTCCCCCTTTGATAGTCCTCTATCAGTTCATCATATTCATCTTTATCCTCATCATTCTCCCCATTGCTTTTATCAAGGTTATTGTGTTCTGGAAGTTCACCGTGTTCTAACCAAGTGGTGTATGATACTATCATCCCACTTATGTGCAAATGAGCCTTCACAATATCATACTCCTGCTTATAAAAGTTACAACAATTGATGCATGGGCACTTAATCTCCCTAGCCTCACCCAAATGAACCTTTGCAAATTCAATAAATGAGTTCACCCCATCTACAAATGGCTGACTGAATCTATCAGAAATTAACATCTAACTCCTGTCCATATCTGATCATAAGATAGTAGTTAATACCAATAGGACACAACCGGTACTATTCCCCTTTGCGACAACAATATCTTAACTGAAATAAACTAAGGAACTACACAAAGTAGGTAACCCAAAAAGTAAAGAAGAGAAAAAAAACTCAAAGGTAAATTATGTATCTATCTAATTTATCTTTCTTAATTCTTCACAAGAACAAAAATACATAATATGCTTGTGCTAATAAACATGAACACTTCTAAGAAGGTGGTGTGTTCGTGTCGAACACTGACACCCATCAGACATTTCCTGACACATGTTGCACCTGCATCCAAACATGTCTTTTATTTTAAATCACACTCAAACACACTTCAAACACTTGAAAGACACACGTGTTCATCACTTAAACACATTAAATGGGTCATCTAGATTTGTTCCGAATGTTAATTTGTTTTTTCTTTTATAATTCAAATTTTTCATTTTTGTTCTTAAAGTATGGGTGGTATAGAGAATGCATGAGAGTAGTGCTATTTGGACCGAACATCATTTTTTTGAAATTCAAGAAAGTGTTTCACTTGAAATGAGATGAGATGGTGAGGAGCACATCAAAAAGTCTCAAATATGATAGAAGACATTCAATCTAGTTGAAGAAGGCGTGGGGCAGTAGGCGAGGGTCATCAAGCAGATATGTGCTAGTGGAGCCACATAGCAGGCTGGGGTTAAGGTGGGTTAGTTCTTATGCTACTCCTCGAGTTGCACTTAATTTGGGTTTGAGGAATTTTTTGTGGATTGAGAAAAGGAAGTGACCCATGGTGTATAATTATGAAATATGTACAGATATTGAGGTTCATGCTCCAACCATGTAAAGGTTGTATAGTATGCAAAACTTATCTACTATATTTCCTTTTAAATCACTTAAGTTCCTCCACTTCACGAGCACATTTTTTGAAGGTCTTCTAGAAAGAAGGGGATAATTGAAGGGGAAATTACTAATCAGTAGAACTGTCAAAAAATTATTACAGATTGATGAAAAACTTTTGTCTTTAATTATTAATATACTTGTAAAGTTTACCACTTATTTGTAATTTTTTTTAAAAAGCCTACCTTGCATTGAAAATTCAACATGACTTTGCAATCAACATCAACAAACCTAAGAAGTTTCCTCATCATACTCAAGCCCATGTAACATAGTCCCTCACCAATGGTATGGAAGTGATGTTAGTAATAACTCTTAAAAGTGATACCACTAGGCAATATGAGAGAAATTATTATCTGAAGATAACTGACACCAAAAGATGGGAACTGTTTAGAGGGAAAAAGGTACAATAAGGTGAGGAGTGTCCCACCATAGTATATATAGTATAAACTCAAGTGTGGATATATATATATATATGTTAGAAACCAATATTTCCCCAATTACTGCATTTTCATAACAACAAATCATAGTTGTTAATTACTTAACACATAAACTGAGATCAATATATATAATCCTAAAGATAAAACAATTCAGAAAATGAAAAGACAAAAACAAAAACAAAACCAAATTCTAGAGAGTAGAAATGACATAAGCAAATTGGCCTTGTTTGAACCAAAAACTCTATGTAATTCCAGTAAATGGGTCCCTCTTTTTCCATTTCTCTTCGCTGATGGGTTCACAATAGTAATACACAACTAAAATTTAATCAAATTTAACATAAACTTACCCAATTAACCAATAAATAAATAAATAAGCAATTAGACAGATTACAGACCAGAAAAACAAAAACCCATTTTGAAAGCCGTGAACTTTAACCAATGAAATTAACAAATGCATCATACACACATATCTCAACAATCCAGAAGAAGGCCCTAAAAATTGCCCCCTGAGATTTATATTTTCATAACAAATTGCCCCCTGAGGTTTATATTTTCATATCAAATTGCCCCATAATTTGTTATGAAAATATAACCTTCAGGGGGTATTTGTAATTTCTCAAACCTCAGGGGGGTATTTGTAATTTTGCTAAACCTCGAGAGGGTATATGTAATTTTCCCTATTTAAAACCGTATCATTAACATTCAAGTACCGCACAAAAAGATGAACCTTACTCTTTACAATGCAACCAACCAATGTAACAATGCAAGCTGTTACAGAATTTTATGAAAATAATAAAGGAATCTGTTTTTGTATGTCAGTGGTCCTGTTGTGCATGGAGTGATCCTATTGTTAAGAGTTTCTCTGTCAAAATGAATTCCATCAATACAAACTCTGGTTCTACTCTTGCATTTTATTGTTTTGCTTGTTTAAATCAACTAATAAGCAAAATTTTAGTTCCCAATTCTTCTCACCAAATATCAATACAGTATCTCATTAATTTTCAAATTGGGTGTTCTTCATGAATTCCAGAAAACAACAAATTAAAAAAATATATGTTGTCTGATGGCAATAAGAATGTAATAGATAAAGATTAACAATTCCTTGCAGAGAAACTTACAGCTATGGAGTCTTTAATGTCAAAAGCATTGTAAAGAAGTCAATTACATTATTACAATACAATTTTCTTCTTTATCTCCATTTCTACTATTTCTATCTGATGAAGCAACAAATGGGTATACCTAGCAAAAATAATCTTAACCAGCAATAAGCCCCAAAACCAAAAGTATATACCCATTTGTTGAAGTGTATGGTGCTTCATAGCTAAGTAATCACTTATCCAACTGTTCTAGGATTTCATGGTCTTTAATCTTTATTACAATCCCTTCTCACATGCTTGTTTATCGTATTTTTTAAGGTAATTTGTTAAACAAAATTAGGAAAGAGTTGACTCGAAGATGAGTACTTTCCACAACGACTAAATTAAGCTACTAAACACCATAATAAGATACCATCCATCAGATTTTTATTTTTCTCTTCTTTTCTTTTTTTTCACTTGTTTTCTCAGTTTTCACACCTTTTTTTTTCTTGTACTGGACGCCATACTAGGATACCACTCATCACTTGTTTTCTCACTAATTTTTATCATATTTTTTTCTTTTGTTTCCTCACTGCCAATTTGAACCTTTCTTTTCCATGTCACTGGCAAAGATTAGTTCATCAGTTCTGAAGAATCTGATATACTCTTCAAATATTATGGGAAGGAGAAAAAATTATGAAAATAAAATAAAATAACATATAGGTTCTTTCCACCACATGCTTGAGAAACTTAATAGTAAAAAAAAAAAAATTAAAATAACTTCTTTTTGTATCCAGGATTTATGGACTGCTAATAATCTTCAAAATCCAAATAAATCATTAAAGTATATCACCTGCAAATTGCAAAATCTTGCATGGGTCTGTGGTCATATGCATCAATTAGACATAACGAATTGGACAAGAAGAAAAAAAATTATTCTACCAATTCAAGTCAAATTTAGTTAAATTACCCATAAGGAATTGAACCAAGAATGCATGCGAAGGATCAATAGTCCATAGGTACTGCATTTGCAATTGGTGTTTACATAACTTGACTAAATGGATGGTTAATATATGCACTAGAGGTCAGACTCCCGAAACTCGTAATAGTGAAAATAGACAAGCATAGATTCATTTAAGAAATTGAGAGAGAGAAGCAGGGGCATTGAGATACAAAGCAAAAGGGAACAAACCTGTAAGGGCAGACTGAAGCACCGATCTCGCATGGCAGCAGCAAACAGCACAAACCCTACGATCAAGAGTGAAATCATGAGGGAGAGAGAACTACGAATTCTGAGATAAGGATGCGCAAGAGTGAAATCGTGGAGATTGATTTGGGGAGATTTGATAAGGAAAAAAAAAGGAGGGAATTTTAAGAGGGAAATGTCCACCGTTGATCAGCACCTGCTCTACCCCAAAAAAAAATAAAATAAAATATTTAAAACAATTTTTAGATTTGTTTTTTTTAAAAAAAAATTAAAAATAATTTCAGAGCAATAAAAATCAAAATTATATTTTTAAAATTTTAAAAAGTATTTATAACCTAAAAGATTAAAAAAAATCAAAAAAAAATTTAGATTTGTTTTTTTTGAAAAAATTAAAAATAATTTGAAAGCAATAAAAATCAAAATTATATTTTCAAAATTTAAAAAGTATTTATGCCCTATAAGATAAAAATATATAAAAAATATTAAGTTTTTTTTTTTTTTTTCACCCAATTTTTTTTAGTTTTTTAGGAGAAAAAAAATTTGAAACTAGTTTCTGAAAATAAAAACAAACATATTGAAATTGATAATCTAACCATATTCTTTGAAAAAGTTTAAATTATCTCAAATTAGTCATCTCAACTTAAGAGTGTGTTTGAGCTCAATGGGTTCATTTTGTTATCTAATTCAATGATCATTTTAATTTTACAATTCAGTAACTAAAATACTTAAAACTCTTTCAAAAATTATAATTAAAAACACAAATCACTAAATCACATCATTCCACTAGCAAAACTTTTACCGACGAGTAGTGTCATCGTTGCTAAATGGTTAACTCTTTGCCCACGCCAACTTGTCATCGCCAAAAGTAAGCACATTAATAGCAACGCTCATTGTGTTGCTAAAACATAAGCCTCGTAGGTAAAAGTTTTGAAATTTTGGCGCCAACCAAGAAATTTGGCGCTAAAATAATGTTATGCCTTTTTAGCAACGGCAAAAAATTGCCTCGGTAAAGGTATACTTTTACCAACAAAATTGATCACTGTGTCGCCAAAAATATAATTTTGGCAATGAAAAATTGACGTCGTCGCCAAAAGTAGTCGCCAAAAGTGTACAGAAAACTCTCGCTCGAGCCAAGAAGTTCTCGATCGAGCGAAGAAAAACCCAGACCGCTCGAGCGAAGGAAGCTCGCTCGAGCCAAGAAAGACAGCTCTCAGGTCCAGAACCAGGTGCAACCGCTCGCTCGAGCGAGCCACTCTGGCTCGACCCACAAACACGAACCCCACTCTCGCTCGAGCGACAAACTCCTCGCTCGAGCGAAGGTCCAAAATTCTGGGCAGCAACACTAGGCTCCCGAACACAACCAAGCTGTAACAAACCTGCCTAACACATCCTATAACTTAAATATGAAGAAAAAGGAATGTAAACACGATAATAACCAACTACCAACATCCACGGACACATGTCCGGATCACTGTACAACAAGGGTAAACCCGGGATCGCTATATTAATTTTACAATTCAGTAACTAAAATACTTAAAACTCTTTCAAAAATTATAATTAAAAATACAAATCACTAAATCACATCATTCCACTAGCAAAACTTTTACCGACGAATAGTGTCATCGTTGCTAAATGGTTAACTCTTTGCCCACGCCAACTTGTCATCGCCAAAAGTAAGCACACTAATAGCAACGCTCATTGTGTTGCTAAAACATAAGCCTCGTAGGTAAAAGTTTTGAAATTTTGGCGCCAACCAAAAAATTTGGCGCTAAAATAATGTTATGCCTTTTTAGCAACGGCAAAAAATTGCGTCGGTAAAGGTATACTTTTACCAACGAAATTGATCACTGTGTCGCCAAAAATATACTTTTGGCGATGAAAAATTGACGTCGTCGCCAAAAGTAGTCGCCAAAAGTGTAATTTCTTGTAGTGATTGCTTAGTATTATATAGATTACATAGATTTGAACGGCTACGAGTGATTTGTTTCATTTCATTAATTCATTAATTTCAAATAAAGACAATGTAACACAATTAGGATTACTATATTTTCAATTACAACCTACAATTACACCCAAATAGTTTTGCAAAATAAATAACATATTGTATCAGCACTATGGAATCTCACTCTACGTTTGGTAAGAGTTAAATAGTCTGGCTTTTTAGTTTTTTAGCTATTTTAACCTAGTTGTTTTAGTTTCTTTTGGTTTTTATTTTTGGCTTTTTTGACTTTGTAAAAGAAAGTGTAATGATTATGGTTTGAATGTGACATTTTATCTTATTGACTTATGTAACTAATTTTACCTTTTGTGTGCTTTTTTAGCCAAAAAGTCAAAACCAAACATATACTTCAGTTAACTACACCTACACACATCTACGTTATATACAAGTAACCATCGATGGTTGCACGCATCTATGTTACATACGATTACTAGATATGAATAACAATCTTAGAAGAGAAAAAAATAATAAATACATAATTTGTATGAAAAAAAACTCTCACAAATAAACAGGGAATAAAACTCACATGTATGTGGAGCTATTCAAACAACTAACCTCCTAATAAGATACATACATTCTGATCAAACAAATTATTTCAGTTGGTTATGCACATTTGATTAACACATTTAGGTACTATTTAATGTAATATCATCATATATGATATTAAAAATATCAGCAAATATCTCGACATAACACGTAATTAATGACATGTAAGATATCGTATCTTGTTATAATCAAATGTAATTTACCTTAGCATTATTGAATCATTTTGTTAGATCTGACTTGGGTCATTTTATGACTATTGACTTTTCCTTTTATATTTTATACCCAAAAATATCATATATTTTTAAATCAGTAAGATTGAGAAAATTAAATGCAATGAAGCACACAAATCATGATGTACTTTAACAATAATAATGCAAAGTGCCCAAAAAAAATATCAAAAAAGATATGGAGAATACGGAGAAAAATAGTGTTGTTTTTATTTTTTTTATTTTTTAATACAAGTTAAGAAAAGAAAACATGGGATGAAGTAATTATCAAGAAAAGGAGTAGGGAAAAGGGGACAAACTGATGTCAATTTTTACACCTTTTATTTCATGTATTTGGTTTGGTGCTCCAAATTGTACCTTTTTTCCCAATAGCAAATAGCAAATGTGTCTAAGAAGTGTGTTGGGGGCGTTTGAGGATATGGGAGTGACATGCCGTCATATTGTCTTGTATACGTGCTCGGCCTCATAGCAGGATGCTCTAGTGTGAGATCTCTGAATAATCTTCTAAAGTGAAAGCCTTCGTTTTTTAATAGTTGTGTTGGGACTGCAATGCAAGCCTTCGTTTGAGATGTGGGTCAGTTTTTTAATATTTTGGTTTTTTTACTTGGGATTAAAAAGTTTCATTTGAGATGAACTTTTTGACTTTTTTAACTTTTGTGAGAA
The DNA here is from genome assembly GCF_004153795.1 of Camellia sinensis. Classification (NCBI taxonomy): domain Eukaryota; kingdom Viridiplantae; phylum Streptophyta; class Magnoliopsida; order Ericales; family Theaceae; genus Camellia; species Camellia sinensis. The sequence continues at coordinate 270,786 of NW_021028512.1, forward strand.
AAAAAATAAAATAATTATAATTTAGATATAACATTTTGTCTTATTAATTTTGTAGCTTATTTTTTTTATGGCTAAAATAGTAAAAAAAAATCCATGCCAAATATAGCACAACACTTTGAAATTCCTAAGTGATTCATGATTAGATAAAAATTTAATTACACCAATTCCCAATTATTCAAAACACACAATCTAAATCAACAAGCACTTACGAAAGTGGCTTAGATTGTTGTTTTCGAAAAACAATAAATCGACACAAACGATTTTTACGTAGAAAAACCACAATTGAAGCACTTTCGACTGTGATCAAAAACCACAGGCGAACTGCCATTAATCAATCCGCTACTGAAGAAAGAAAGATTACAAACACAACCAACAAATTACCAAACGCATCGAATTTGTCTTCAAGCTTCTGTAAATCTTTCGCGATAGCCTTCGTCTCGGAATTGATCAATATGAAGTTGAATCCATAGCTTCCAATGTCGAATCAATGACCACGCTCAGTATCAAACTCCTTTGATGCTCTACGCGTGAATCTCCGGATTCCACCAAAGAAGAACACTCTTGAATATGAAGTAACAAACTCCTTGATGTATGTATCTTAGATCATATGTTTAGAACTCACTCAAATCATCAAGGAAAACTCAACAAGACTTTCAGAAGAAAACCTCAAACAAAACCCTAAGACTCTTAAACAAGATCTAGAAAAAGCCCCCTAGAATAGAACCAACACGTGAAGATATAGACACAGAGATCGCGCGGTCCGCTCAAGCATGGGAATTGACGCTCGAGCGGGGACTCTATATTGCTTGTTCTATACAGGGTTCATGCTCGAGTAGAAGATCCCACGTTCGAGCGTCCAAACACATCACCCAACGTTTTTGCAGACGAACCAGATGCTGTGGGAGTGAAAACCCCGCTCGAGCGTCACTTTACCCGCTCGAGCAGGAAGACAACAACTTGAAAAAATTGGAAAACCTGGAAAATCTGCAACTTGATTACATATAAAGTTTTTCCATGGATTTTGACAACAAGAGGGTCCTAACAATCTCCCCCTTTGTCAAATCCCGGACAAAACTATTCTGAAACAATTTTCCTAACAAAAGCCAAAAAAAAACAAACCAGTTAATTAAAACAACCTCTTCCAAAACAAAATAAATACTGAAATCATGAACCATGCAAGGCTTGAGTAATTCCCCTGAAAAGATACAAACCAAAATCATGGAACTAGATAAATCGCAACAGATGTGTATATAAAAAACACTATAAGAAACAATATACCCATCCAACTGATCCAAATTATATCAAGTATATAACCCACAATTGCAGTATTAAAAGTATAAAAGCAATATAAATATAAGCAAACCACTCCCTCTTTTTGTCCGGAAGGGATCAAAAACCATGAGAAACAGTAGCCAAAAGCATGACTGGATAGCAATGATCATGGAGCAGGTGGCTGTGACTGCATCCGAAGAAAAGACAAGATCTGAGCCAATTATGAAGACGACTGGGCCACGGACTCCTCATTGTGCCATGAAGAAGCCTTTAACGCAATGAACCGAGCATCAGCAGTGGTCTCGAGATTTGTGAGCCGTGCCTCAAAAATATCCATCCGCCCCTCGAGTCGATCAAAACGCAAGGCAACAGACTGCTCAAAGGACTGAAGCTGGCCACGAATAGTGCGAACCGAAGGTGGCTGCTCCCCCTCACCAATAGCACCACCAGCAGCAACTGCATCGAACTTTGCCTCTTCTGCTATAGCAGCATCACCTGAACTTGTACCAGATCGACCCGCCCCAGTAGAAACCTCCTGAATGTGAGACTGACTTTGAGAGACAGTCTTTTTGGTAAAAGGCCGGGTAGGTGAAGCAAACTAATCCTCATCAAAGGAAGGGACCTCAAACTTGGCGAGAAGCTGGTTGATGAGGCACCCGTAAGGTAAACCAAGGTTATGACACTCATATGCAGCAACCTTTTTCTGGATGACCAAAGTGGCAAGATCAATGGAGCGATGTTGAGCAAGACACTGGAGGACAAACCCTTGGTCTTGGTTGATTTCTGAACTAGGGGTGGTAACAATAATATTGGCACACACAATGAGGTTGAGCAACTGAAACTGAAGGAGAAGATCATTTTGTTTGATTAAGGAGCCGGAGGGCCAATGACGAGGGAAACAACATAAGGCATTGGCAACCTCATTGAAATCACAAGTTGGACGCACAGGAAAATGATAAAAGATGGGGTAGACTTTACTAATTCCTAACAACTCACGAATAAGATTAGTGGTGACAGTGATTGACTTGGACCTGACCCAAGTCTGAAAGGACGGACCGATATCATCAAAACTGTCCATGTTACAGTAGAATTCACGAACCTAGCTAAGATTTTGGGGACCTGAGAAAGAGAGTACCAAATCCCCACCCAAGTGATCAAAAAGAGGATGGATAGAGATAGACTCAAAGGTATTGGGTTGAACATTGCATTTGAGATGAACAGTTCGGGATGGATAAGACTCTCGAAACAACTTGGCTTTCTCAGCCGAGGGAAACTGGTCAGAGTTAAATGTAGGGCAAGGGGCAGTAGACTTCCTTCTCTTGAAAGTAGACATGACTACATAAAAAAAAAAAAAAAAGACAAAACACACAACCCCCAATCCAAGGCAAAACAAACCAAAAGAGGAGAACCAAAACATTAGTAGCACAGTCAAATATATCAACATGAGTCAGGCAAATAAAGCTATTAAACAAAATGGTCAATGCATAGTAAGCCCAAGAATACAAAATGCAACAGAGATGAATCAAGGTGAGCGAGGAAACCATATCCCAAAAAGAACAAATGGACTCAATGGAAATCAGTGAAACATGCAACAATAAAAGACCTTAACCCATCTCAAAGTGCCAAAGACTCACTTAAAACAGACCAAAAGACACACTATTAAACAGACCCAATCACAACGAATACTAGAAAACAAAAAAAGACAAAAAAACTACAAAAAAATAGAAAAACAGAGGTGAAATCGAGGAGAGACATACCTTAGGTGTCCAAACACACTGAAATCACCAAAGACGACACCAAGGAAGAGTAATGGACTGAATCGCCAAGGTGCCCTAGGAGAGAGAATAAAACTAGGAGAAAAAATGAACTGAAGAGTCGAGGGAGGGAGTTTTAAGCCAAACCAGTCCGCTCGAGCGAGAGTATGGACGCTCGAGCATGATCCAAAACACGCGTGGATACGCTCAAGCTCGAAAATAGACGCTCGAGGGCCAAAACAGCCCTCGCAGTACTGCAAAACACGGCAAAAATGCTGCAAGACTAAATAAAAAACAACTTAACCGAAAAGGATGTCTTGTAAACAACGGGGAGTATAATTGAAAGATTGTAACACTGAGATGAGATTATCCATCAACCATGAATCTTGTAAACTTGTACAGTAAAACAAAATATGAATCACAAGATCATGAACAAGTCAGATAGAATTTAATCAATGAGCATAAACAACATGAGAATGCATAACTCAAAAACACACATGAGAGCTCACGAAAATAATGTGTGCGTGTGCAATCCTTGAGAGCCACAAAGCTAGAGTTAATCCTTGTAGTGATCGGATGGCTGGACCTCCGACAATAGTAACTGAACATCACAGAGAAAAGTCAAACCATTAGGAATCACAGGGTATTTGTTGAGTAAACACGGAGGCTCCCCCTCAATCAATGATTCCCCTCCCCCCCATTTTTTTTAACTTTTCTTTCTTGTGGGCACTTATTGGTGGCATTCACGCTCAAGAGTATGGAGACCAAACCAGAGAAGAATGAAATAAAAAAGGATGGCTTGGTTGGTGACTCTGAGGTAGCCTTTTCCTAATGCCCGGATGTCAATGAACTGAGGGAGAAACCATGGAAATGAAAAAAGATGGTAGATGGTTAAGAGACTCAACATCACCCATGATATACTAGTATAGGTCAATTCCTTTGAAAAAATACAAGAAACACTGTTATTGGTACATAGAGAACTTTGATCACTTGTGCGGAAACCCCTGCAACAGTTTATCTCAAGGATGTGTATAGAATGAAATCATGAAGTTAATGAGTATGGGCATTCAGAATGAGCTATGAACAAAGAAAAAATTTTGTAAACAACATGAGCAGTGTTCATATAATTTTAGATACAAAGATGACATGAATATTGACAATGAGATTATAACATCCAAGTATACAAAAAGCCAACCACTCACACCCGCAAAAAAAATAGAAAACACCCTAGTTACTAAGCACTACACCCAAGGTCTTTCTAAGAAACTCAAACCGAAGAAGATCAAGGGGTTTTGTAAAAATATCAACTTTTTGATTCTCAGTGGGAACATGTTCAAAAATAACAAGGCCTTCTTCCACTAACTCTCGAATAAAATGATGACGAATGTCAATGTGTTTGGTGTGAGAGTGCTGGACAGGATTTTTTGAAATATTTATGGCACTTGTATTATCACAAAAAAGAGTGAGAGTGTTCTGTTCTATCCCATAATCATGAAGCATTTGCTTCATCCACAGCATTTGTGCACAACAACTCCTTACAGCAATGTACTCAACCTCAGCAGTTGAAAGAGAGATGGCATTTTGCTTTTTACTATGCCAGGAAACCAAATTATTTCCAAGGTAAAAACACCCCCCGGATGTACTCTTCCTATCATTAGCACACCCTACCTAGTCAGCATAAAAAAAACCAGTAATTTCAGCGGTAGTATTAGTAGAAAACCAAACCCCATACCCCAATGTCCCATTAACATATTTAATGATGTATTTGACAGCAAGAAGATGAGACTCTTTAGGACTGGCTTGGTAATGGGCACAAACACCTACACTAAAAGCAATATTAGGACGACTGGCTGTGAGGTAAAGAAGACTCCCTATCATACTTCTATACAGGGTAGGATCAACATCCGTACCAGAGGAATCTTTGGAGAGGTGAAGACTGGTGCTCATGGGAGTGCGTGCATGTTTGGCAATCTCAAGACCAAACTTTGACACAAGATTTTTGACATACTTAGACTGAGAAACAAACATACCTGAAGGAGACTGTTTAATTTGAAGACCCAAAAAATAAGACAGCTCTCCCATCATGCTCATCTCAAACTCACATGTCATGCAATCCGAAAAATATTTCACAAGATGATCAGCAGTGGATCCAAACACAATATCATCAACATAAATCTGAGCAACAAGAATATGGGACTTAGTATGTTTTACAAATGAAGTCTTATCCACACTACCCCTTTGAAAGTCATTATCAAGAAGAAAGGTAGTAAGTCTATCATACCAAGCCCGAGGAGCTTGTTTCAACCCATACGATGCCTTGTCTAACTTGTAGACATGATTTAGACATTTAGGGTCCTTGAACCCTTTTGGTTGCTCAACATAAGCCTCTTCTTTCAAGTACCCATTCAGAAAGACATTTTTCACATCCATGTGATACAATTTGAAACCAAGAAAACATGCAACACCAAGTAAAATACGAATAGATTCGAGACGTGCAACTGGGGCAAACGTCTCATCATAGTCGACACCCTCTATTTGTGTGTAGCCTTGAGCAACCAACCTTGCTTTATTCCTAACCACAGTACCATTCTCATCAGATTTATTTTTAAAGATTCACTTGGTACCTATCACATTCATGTCTCTAGGTCTGGGGACTAGAGTCCAAACATTGTTACGTTCAAATTGACCCAATTCTTCATGCATAGCATTCACCCAACTATCATCTAGTAAGGCCTTTTTAATATTCTTAGGTTCAATTAATGAAACATAACACATATGTGATACCTCATCCCGAATTTGTCTTCGGGTTTTCATTCGATCCGATACACTTCCAATCACCTGTTGAGCTGGATGATTCAGTTTCACCCTTGCTAATGGTTTGAACTCAGGACTTGTGGTGACAGAAGCATCAGAAGTGGTGTCTCTTTGTGCACTCTTTGGACTCGGACTTACCTGTGAAAATGGTGTTGTCTCAACTTCTTGTGCTTGGACCTCAGCTTCTTTTTGACTTTGTGGTACAGTATCCAGGATTGGAGACTCACCATATTCATCCTCATTTGTTGTTGGAGTAGGAGAACCTGCGCCATCTATAACCACATCGATCGATTCCATTAAAGAAGAAGTTCGCAGGTTATAGACTCGAAAAGCCCTACTAGTGGTTAAATACCCTAGAAAAATACCTTCAACACTTCGGGAGTCCAATTTGCCCAAAGGCTTTCTATCTTTGAAAATGTAACACTTACTCCCAAAAGTTTTGAAGTATTTTACATTAGGTTTCAATCCCTTCCACAATTCATATGGAGTTTGTAAAGTGCCAGGCCTTAAATACACACGATTTATGACATAAACAGCAGTATTTAGGGCTTCAGCCCAAAACTTTGGAGGAAGTTTCTTACTAAGGAGCATGACCCTAGCCATCTCTTGAACAACCCTGTTCTTCCTCTCAACCACTCCATTTTGTTGTGGAATAATAGGTGCAGAAAATTCATGTTTAATTCCATGCATATCACAGAAATTCAAAAACGAATTGTTTTCAAACTCACGACCATGATTAGTTTAGATTCTTATGATACGCCCAATGGAAACACCCTGTTCATTTTGGATTTTAAGGACTAAGGCCTGAAAAGCATCAAACGTTTCAAATTTTTCCCTTAAAAAATTTACTCACGAAAAACAAGTAAAATCATCAACAGTTAAAAAAATATATCTTTTACCTCCAATGCTTTCAGTGCAAATAGGTCCCATTAAGTCCATGTGAACCAATTCAAGAGGACGTTTGGCTGTAAAACTGTTCACCTTTTTATGAGGGGCATGGGTTTGTTTCCCTAGTTGACATGGTCCACACACATGATTCAGATTCTTGCCAAGTTTAGGTACTCCTCTCACATACTCTTTGTTGGCTATCTTAGTTAGGTCTTTGAAATTCATGTGACCTAATCTTTGGTGCCACAAATCAATGTTACTTGTGATGGCTGAGTGACAAGTGAGATCATTAATAGTAATAATCCCATAGCAGTTATCAGATGTGCGAACCCTATGCAAGACAGTATTTCCCTTTTAATCCAAAATTTCACATTTATTTTTTGAAAACAATACTTCATGGTGGGAATCACACATCTGACTAATGCTCAAAAGATTTGCTTTAAGTCCATCAACAAGTAAAGTATTTTCAAGCTTGGGAAGACTAGCAACACTTATAGAGCCCTTACCAATGACTCTAGAAGTGTCATCATCTCCAAAGGTAACAATTACCTTCATATTTTTCAAGGGAGGTGAAGTAGGATTTGTCACCTGACATGTGACGAGAGCACCCACTATCCAAATACCACATGTGTGAGTCACGTGCGTTTAGAGCAGTGTGAACAACTAAACAAGTCAAATCATCTTTTCTCACCTAAATCTTTTTGGCCTTAACATAATCAGGTTTGGCGGTCTTGGTGAATGTCTTGGCGTTGTGAACACCCTCATGAATCTTGGTATTCTGCCTAGACATGTAAGGTTGTCTCCTAACCTAAAAAGTATTCAAATTTCTACCCTTTTGAGACACCTTACCAAACAATTCAAAGCAATAAGGACGAATGTGGCCATATCTACCACAATGATGACAAATGAAAACAAGTTTTACCTCTTTTTTGTTGATTTTAGCTCCGTTAGGTAGATGAAAAGAGGGATCACCCTGGTGTATCTTCAGCTTTCCCTTTGTTTGAGTCTTCAGGTCATGTGATGTAGAGGTCTGTTCCTTGTAAGCTGTTGCATTATCATAGCCTAGCCCACTTTTGTCACAACCTATTTGTTGAGAGCCAAGGATGTCTTCTAATGATTTTGAACCTTTGTTCCACATGGCAATTGTGGCTCTAGCAATTCGTGGTTCTTCATCTTTATGACTGACCATCTCTTCCAATGTTAGTTGTGACATCTTAAGACTTTCAAGCTTCTCTTCATATGTGGAATACACTTTCAGGAGTTCATTCCTTTCAGTTTCACAGGATAAAAGTGTCTCACTTAGGTCTTACCTGTCACTGGAGATCTTGGTGACATTCTGCTTTGCTGTTACAAGTTCTCCTTTTAGCTTGACATTCTTGCTTTCACATGCTTTGAGCTTGAGAGCGAGTTTGTCATTGATTTTGGACAAATTCAGAGATTTCTCATAAAGCTTTTCGTAAGCTTGTTGTAGATCATCACCATTAATCTCATCATTGTCTTTTGATGTTTCATCATCTTCTTTTTGCTCCTCATTTTCCTTGACCTCATTCAGTCAAGCAACTAAGGCAGAAAAGGTGATAGATGGTGGTGGAGATGATTCTCCACTTTCATGAAATTGGCTTAGAATGTCCCATGCATCTTTCGCCTTTGTGCAGTAAGCAACCCGTTGCTGTTCTTTATCAGAAATTGCTTCACGAATAGTAATCAGGACTCTCTGATTGCTCAGATTGTCAGCACTTTCAACATCTTCTTCAATGGCTTGCCAGCCTTCTGGGTCAAAAGCTCTCAAAAACGCCCTCATTCTGATCTTCCAATACAGATAATTACTCCCATCAAAGGTGAAAGCATGATGCAGATTCTAACCACGAGCAAATTCCACTGACTTCGGAAGAAGTTGTGTGAAAGTGGACCAAAATGCCATGAAAGCACTATTCTCGTCTTCACCAGATTCAGTTTCTTCGGGTTCTTGATCCGACCCGCTTTCATCATCCCAAGTTACTGTGTAGACTTTCTTTTGATTTTTTTTCCGAAGGACATTCAAGGGCAATATGACCAAACCCTTGACATTCATAACACTTGACCCCTTGTCCATTCACAATCTTCTTTTCAATTTTTGGAGCAAGTTTTGAAAAGTTTTGGGTTTATCATTACTCTTGTCTTTTGAGTTAGGGTCTCTGAAATTAGGCTTCTTTTTCTTTAAATTTTTTTTGGACTGTTTAGTAAACATAATCGTCATCTCAGACTCTAAATCAAACTCAGTCTCAGGAGTTTTTGCAATCTCATGAGCACTAGTGAAAACCACACTATCTTTTTGTTTTTTCTTAGAAATTTGGTGGGCTTCATAAGTCTACAGGTTTCCAACAAACTGATCAAGCTTGAAGGTATCAACATTCTGAGCCTCCTCAATGGCTGTCACTTTTGATTGGAACCTCTCGGGTAATGACCTCAAAATTTTTCCAACAACTTTACTTCAGGGATTTTTTCACCGAGTGTGAAACAGGAATTCACGATGTCACTAAGTTTAGCATAGAAATCATCAAACGTCTCATCATCACGCATAAAAAGAGTTTCAAAGGCAGAGGTGAGACGTTGAAGTTTTGACCTTTTAATAGAAGTAGTACCTTCGTGAATCGTTTCAAGAATATCCCAAGCCTCTTTTGCTACCTCACACATGCAGATACGACGAAACTCTTTAGGTGTGACGCTGCAAAAAAGGGAATTGAGAACCTTACTGTTCCAACTTGAGTTTTGATAATCGGTTATATCCCATTTATCGAGGGGTTTAGGAATCTCAATACCATCAATGGTGATAGTAGGCTCATTCTACCCATAGATCACACAGTGCCAACCTTTCTCATCGATGGATTTTAAAAATGCTCTCATACGAGCTTTCCAATAAGAATAGTTTGTACCATCAAGTAATGGAGGTCTATGGGTCGAGTTACCTTCACAAATTGAATCCATATCACCAATCACACAAAATCACACTCCTATGGTTTTGATAAAAACAAAGAGTGACCTGCTCTGATACCAATTGAAATTCCTAAGTGATTCGTGATTAGATAAAAATTTAATTCCACCAATTCCTAATTATTCAAAACACAATCTAAATCAACAAGCACTTACGAAAGTGGTTTACATTGTTGTTTTCGAAAAACAATAAATTGACACAAACGATTTTTACGTGGAAAAATCACAATTGAAGTACCTTCAACTGTGATAAAAAATCACGGGTGAACCGCCACTAATCAATCCACTACTGAAGAAAGAAAGATTACAAACACAACCAACAAATTACCAAACGCATCGAATTTGTCTTCAAGCTTCTGTAAAGCTTTCGCCACAGCCATCGTCTCGGAATTGATCAATATGAAGTTGAATCCATAGCTTCCAATGTCGAATCAACGATCACGCTCAGTATCAAACTCCTTTGATGCTCCACGCGTGAATCTCCGGATTCCACCGAAGAAGAACACTCTTGAATATGAAGTAACAAACTCCTTGATGTATGTATCTTAGATCATAAGTTTAGAACTCACTCAAATCATCAAGGAAAACTCAACAAGACATTCAGAAGAAAACCTCAAACAAAACCCTAAGACTCTTAAACAAGATCTAGAAAAAGTCCCCCTAGAATAGAACCAACACGCGAATATATAGACACATAGATCGCGCGGTCCGCTCGAGCATGGGAATTGACGCTCGAGTGGGGACTCTATATTGCTTGTTCTGTACAGGGTTTACGCTCGAGCGGAAGATCCCACACTCGAGCGTCCAAACACATCACCCAGCATTTTTGCAGACGAACCAGATGCTATGGGAGTGAAAACCCCGCTTGAGCATCACTTTACTCGCTCGAGCGAGAAGACAACAACTTGAAAAAACTGCAAAACCTGGAAAATCTGCAACTTGATTACATATTAAGTTTTTCCATGGATTTTGACAACAAGAGGGTCCTAACACACTTTAATGTTTGAATCTTGATTAAAATGATATAGTTTATTTTTTTAAAGAAGATCGCATCAGATTCAAAACAAGATGCACTGCTTGAATGCAATTACTTATACCTAGTAATGAATGATACATGTGATTTTACTATATTTGATAATTGAATTTTCATAAATTTTATACATAATTACTTACCTAGTAATGCATTGCTTTAACACAATTACTCTATCATTGTCATACCTGGTGTTTTACTTTCTTAACAATTGAGCCAAAGAAATAGAAAGGATTGTTGTAGATTCATCATCATCAACGTGTGTGTAGGAATAATTAAATCAAGGATATTTTTTTCTCTATAAAGAAGCGTCTCTTTGACGATTGAATTAGATCAAAATGGAAGAAGATCTCGCCAGAGCTCAGAATCAGCATCCTTCGTTCTTAGATATGCAGAATGTTTTCAATCGGAAGCAGCTGTTTAGAAGGAGGTGTTCATTTGAAGTTGGATTACGACGAATAAGGAAGCGAGATTTTGAAGTTATATCGATTGTCTGAACTTATTTGGATGAAGGTGAATTTGGCCTTGGGGCAAGAGTTCTGGCAATGTCAGATGTTGTTTTAAGTTATGAGGATTGTCAAAAACAAGCCGGCTGGTATACCCAGAAAAGGTTAATTGATCATCCTAAATATCATAATTTGTTGAAGACACTTCTAGATTTGGAGAATGATTATGCTCATGCTATTGAAGATCGTGATTTAGATACTAAAATTAAATACATTTTGAAGATGTTGAGTGTTCTTGCATAATCATGTAATCTAATTATGTAATTGAATCTATAGCGATCCCGGTTCTTTCTCCTTGGTTTGTTGTATCCGGACTTAGGTTCCGTCGAGTCGACTGTTGTATATATTTGGTTGTCACCCTTTGATTCCTTATTTGTGAGTTATAGGATATGTTGGGCAGGTTTGTTTCAGGTTAGGTGTGTTTAGAAACCAATAGTTGATGCCTAGATTTTGGCCTTCACGCTTGAGCGGGCCCTTTGTTGCTACTTTTCTGCTCGAGCGGGAGTTTTGACGCTCGAGCGTAAATTTTCATCTCCCAGTATTTTTGTCTGCAGGTCTTCGTATGCTCGAGCGAGAGTTTTGACGCTCGAGCGTGACCCTTTGATTTTGCTCCTCCGCTCGAGCGGGGACCATCGCCTGCAAAACTTCTGGAAGTGTGCATTTGGTGCTCGAGCGGCGTTTTTCACGCTCGAGTGTGAGTCTATGTTTGACACTCGAGCGGGGCATTCCACGCTCGAGCGGGGAGATTTCTATATCACTTCGGGATTTCACCTTTTTGGATCACTTTTCACTTTTCTTTCTCTCTCTTACTTTTTCAAAACTCCATTGGAGACCACCTCTCTCTAAAACCTCACATTCTCTCTAGGGATTGATCTAGTTAGAGTGGTCTCCTATCCTTGGGCCTTTGTAAAAAGTGTGGGGATCGTTGGGGGCTTTGTTTTGATCCGAAGATCTTGAAGTTTGGAGCAATTCCATTTTTCTTCATCTTCCTCCTTGGGTTCATCTCTTGAGGTAGGGATTCCTACTCACTTTTATGAGCTTTAACCTAGATGTTAAGCATTTGTCTAAATGGTTTGATTTGGGGAAGTAGGGTTTTGAGAGGTGTTATGTTTAAAAATAGGAGTTTTGTGATCTAAATCCATAAACATATAATTTGGGTCTTAAATGGAGACTATTGATGTTGTTGATCATATACGGACCTTTGGGTCAATTTGAGAAAAAATGGGGAAAATGTCAAGTTTGGATATATTTGGGTCATTAGTGTAATTAATGACATTTATTGTGAAATTATGAAATTGAAATGAGGATAATGAAATTGGCTCATTGTGAGTTGGAATGGTGGTGTTGGATTTGATAATCACCCACTTTGAGGATTATTGATAATCTATCTGTCAATGCATTTATTATCTGTTTAGAAATAATTGTTTTGGGCTACCGGTAGAGGGTAGTCTTGATTGTTGTAGACAATGCATGATGATTAGGTAAACTAAAACTAGTCACTTGAGTGTGCCATCGAATATGGCAGTTGGTATAATACATCAAAATTGTGTATTGATTGATTGAACATGTATATGATAATTGCTTATATACATTGTGTTGTGTGGGAGGAGATAGGGGATGTACTCCACGGTTTAAGGGAAGATAGGGGATGGACCTCTAAACCAGATATTGTTTGGGAGGAGATAGGGGATGGACTCCATTGATACAGCACTAAAATGTGTATCATTTATGAAATATGGAAGTGTTTTGATGTGTCATTGATACAATACTAAAATGTGTATCATTTATGAAATATGGAAGTGTTTTGATGTGTCATTGATACAATACTAAAATGTGTATCATTTATGAAATATGGAAGTGTTTTGATGTGTCATTGATACAATACTAAAATGTGTATCATTTATGAAATATGGAAGTGTTTTGATGTGTTATTGATACAGCACCAAAATGTGTATCATTTGTGAAGTATGGAAGTGTTTTTGTTTGAGATTGATACAACATTAAAATGTGTATCCATTATGAAGTATGAAATGTTTAATATGAGTCATTATCTCACTTGAAACGGGAATATTGTTAATATGTGACGCGATCTCATTTAAATTGTGTGGCCAAGTTCTGAGCCATGGATGTGGATTGTGAAATGAATAAGAAATGGAAAATGGAATAACTCATGAACATCGTAGTCATGGAGTTGAAATGTGTTATAAGTTGATATAAATAGATTAAACATTTATCGAATGCTAATATTTTAGTTATTGTTCATACTATGTTTAGCATATCTCTACTGGGCGTTGGCTCACCCTTTATGGGACATTATTTTCAGGTACAAGTAGCATGCCACCTCCAAGGACGTAGCTTGGGAGGCTTGAGGCCGTTTGACCTTATTTTTGTTATTCTTTTTGTTGTATTACATGTATATCAAGCCAATGGCTTATTTTGTGTAGAGTTAGTACTCTCCTTTTTGTAACCATGTGTTGACTTGGAAAGTTGTAAGCCTATAGGGCATTTACTTTTGTTGTCAACATTTAATACATTTTGTAATGAATACTCTGATGAATTGTAATTATGCTTCATTCTCTTATGTTTAAGCATGTCAAGAATGTATGATTTATGGTTTTATTTTGAGGGAGTTACAACTTGGTATTAGAGCGTACCGGGTTTGAATACTTTGGGTACGTGGGAAGTGATTAGTATCATAATGGCTTTGTCTCGCTTGTTAGAGACTTAGATGTAATATTATGTGCTTATGTGATAACATGCTTATGTGATTACTTGGGTATGAGATTTGCTTTCTAGGATGTTGATTGGATCCTTGGGTTTCTGTGAGTCTTGTTGTAAAAACACTTGATCAATGCTGTTTCTAACCGGAACTCTAGTAACGCCTCGGGACTATCATTATCCGAAAATGAAATTCGTAGGTGCTTATGTGACTATGTTCTTATATGGAATGAATTGCTGTTGTCCATGTATTAGGACGTGAGTGTTGTAGCTTCGGCACATTTATGGATGTGCTAATGATCTTCGTTACCTTTATTAGGATGTCAGGACGAGGACATGGAGGTAGGCGAGATAGGCTTAGGAGGCAGGAGATGCCTATACCGGATGAGATTCCGGCACAGCAGGAGGGGGTTAGTCAGGCCAATGTGGCCGAGCCAATAGGTCAACAGGCCATGGGCGCCTTAGCCCGCAAGATGGCAGGAGCTTTGAGGGAGTCCTTGGGTATTCTTAGAGCAGAGAATCAGGCCCAGGCACATGTTGCTGAGGTAGGGCCTTCCTTTCTGAAGAGGGAGTTCTTCTGGTCTAATCCAGATGAGTTTTTGGGGGATCCGAATGAGCCACTTAAGGCTGACAAGTGGTTGGAACAGATGACGAAGACGTTTGAGATGCTTGGCATCGAAGACGGGGCTTTGAAGGTGACCTCGGCATCTTTCCAGCTTAAGGGAGATGCGGGTCAGCGGTGGAAGTTCATGAGGGGCCGTGTTGGTGGCACGTGGGAGGCTTTTGTAGATGCTTTCCAGGAGAAGTTCTTGTCTCCAACTGTCAGGGAGAAGTTAAGGGACCAGTTTTGCCAGCTTAAGTAGCTGAGTTCTTCAGTGGCCGAGTTTGAGGATGCTTTCACTAGTTTGTCCAGGTTTGCACCTGAGCTCATGGCGTCCGAGGAACGCCGCTGTATCGAGTTTGGGAAGAAGTTGAGGCGTGGCCTCAAGATGAGAGTTGGGGGTTCAATGACTCGAGAGTATGGGCGTCTTGTAGATGCTGCAGCCCATATGGAGATTATGATGCAGGAGGAGGAAGAGGGGCAGAAAGGCTCCAAGAGAAGTCATGATGGCCAGAGTGATGGCAGGAGACAGAGGGGTTCTAACCCTCAGCAGTCTCAGGGTGGTTTTACTAGATCTACCTTTCCAGTACCGAGTGCAGGTTCTAGGAGAGGCAGCCAGGGAGACGTGACTTGTTACAAATGTGGTCAGCTGGGCCACAAGTCTCCAGCTTGTCCGCAAAAGGGAGGAGGTCAGAGAGCTACTTCATCTTCGGCTCGACCTCAGGGCCAGAGCCAGGGCATAGGCCAGCCGCTGTCTTGTTATCAGTGTGGTCAGGTGGCGCACCTGAAGAGGTGCTGGCCACAGTTGAGTGGCACTTCTGGTGCATCTGGGCAGAGGCAGAGTTTTCAGCCAGCTCAGTCAGTTCAAGCCTCGAGGGCCAATCAGGGGGCTTCATTGTCCTAGTCTGTGCAGCAGTCCTTTGCTCCGAGGGGTGAACAGGTAGATTAGGGGCCTTCAGGGCGCTTGTATGTTGTTACCGCGCAAGATCTTGTACCGGCTTCATCTGTAATGAGAGGTACCTTTGTATTTTGTAACTCAGTTGCCAATGTGTTAATTGATACGGGTGCATCTCATTCCTTTATATCTGTTGCATTTGTATCTGTTTTGGGGTTGGAGTTGGCACAGTTAGCATCTCCTACATGTGTTGTATCCCCTCTTGGGGGTGAATTGATTTTGAAACAGGGGTGTCAGGGCTGCGATATAGAGGTCGCCGACCGCCGACTTCCATTTCCTTTTGTAGTTATGCCTATGTCGGGTTTTGATGTTATGGTGGGTATGGACTGGCTATCGTCATACCGGCCTGTTATCGATTGTTACCGCCAGAGGGTCACAGTATGTACCCCAAGCGGGGAATGTTTCCACTTCTTGGGAGATCGGGTTAGTAGTGTGTTGCCACCGATGTATGATCCGCGAGGGCAGAGTGAGCTTAGTGGTCTTCTCGCTAGCCTTATGAGTAGTGAGTGTGACGAGACCGGGGTTGAGTTGCTGAGAGTGGTTTGTGAGTATTCAGATGTTTTTCCCGAGGATCTTGTCAGTTTGCCACCTCATCGAGAGATTGAATTCTCTATTGATTTAGTGCCCGGCACGACACCAATTTCTGTGGCACCTTATCGTTTTGCCCCAATCGAGTTGAGTGAGTTGAAGATTCAGCTCTAGGAATTGCTAGATAAGGGCTTTATTCGCCCTAGTGTTTCGCCGTGGGGAGCACCGGCCCTCTTTGCTAAGAAGAAAGATGGTGCCTTGAGACTTTGTATTGATTACAGGAAGTTGAATCGGGCTACGGTTAAAAATAAGTACCCTATGCCCCGTATAGATGATTTGTTTGACCAGTTGAAGGGTTCCCGTTGTTTCTCTATGATAGACTTGAGATCGAGTTACCATCAGTTGAGGGTCAGGGAGGAGGACATTCCCAAGACGGTATTCCGTACGTGGTATGGCCATTATGAGTTTTTGGTGATGCCATTTGGGCTCACTAATGCATTGGTAGTGTTTATGGATTTGATGAACCGGATATTCCGGAATTCCAAGATCGTTTTGTGGTCGTTTTCGTAGACGACATTCTGGTTTATTCACCTTTTAAGGAGAAGCACGAGGAACACTTTAGAGTGGTGCTTGAGTTGCTTAGAGCCCATAGGCTGTACGCCAAGTTTGGGAAGTGTGAGTTCTAGCTAAGAGAGATTAAGTTCTTAGGCCATGTGGTCTCCGAAAAAAGGAGTGTATGTTGATACATCCAAGATAGAGGCAGTGTAGGATTGGGCACAGCCTAAGAGTGTTTTTGAGATCCGCAGTTTTCTAAGATTAGCGGGGTATTACCGCTGGTTTGTGAAAGATTTCTCCAGGCTAGCTTCGCCGTTGACTAGATTGACCCGAAAAGGGGTCAAATTTGTATCGAGTGAGACTTGCGAAAAGTTGTTCTAAGAGTTATAGGTTAGGCTGACCACCGCTTCGGTCTTGATTATTCCGGAGAGAGGTTTGGGTTATGCGGTTTATTGTGATGCCTCACGAGAGGGTTTGGGTTGTGTGTTGATACAAGAGGGGAAAGTGGTAGCTTATGGCTCACGTCAGTTGAAAATACACGAGAGAAATTACCCTATACATGACCTAGAATTAGCAGTAGTGATCTTTGCCTTAAAGATTTGGAGGCACTACCTTTATGGTGAGAGATTCGAGGTATTCTCGGATCATAAGAGTCTGAAGTATCTGTTTACACAGAGAGACTTAAATTTGAGGCAGAGGAGGTGGATGGAGTTCATTGAGACTATGATTTTGAGTTGCACTATCACCCGGGAAAGGCCAGTGTTGTGGCTGATGCCCTTAGTAGAAAATCCATTAGTGATGTCGCTTGTATAGCCATTCGGGAGTGGGAAATGTTGGGTGCACTTGGCGAGTTTGATTTGCTTTTGGGCTAATCCGTAGAGGCTGCAGCTTTGTTTTCTGTTGTTGCGTAGCCTACACTCATGAATCGAGTGTTAGAGGCACAGGGAGGTGACCTTGAGATAGAATCCCTCCGAGAGAAGATCTCCAATGGGAAGGCTGAGAAGGGTTTGTCTGCGTATCTCGACCAGAGTGTGAGATACCAAGACCGTTTGTTTGTGCCGGAGTCTTGCCGGGAGGAGGTACTCCGAGAGTTTCACCATTCGCGCCTTGCGGTGCATCCGGGAGGTACTAAGATGTATCAGGATTTGGGTCGCCAGTTTTGGTGGCGGGGTATGAAAAGAGATGTGGCTGTTTTCGTATCGAAGTGCCTTACTTGCCAACAAGTGAAGGCCGAGCATCAGAGGCCAGCGGGTTTGTTGCAACCCTTGCCTATTGCCGAGTGGAAGTGGGAGCATGTCACTATGGACTTCGTTGTAGGTCTTCCGAAGACTCAGCGGGGTAGTGATGCTATTTGGGTGGTTGTAGACCGGTTGACTAAGTCGACGCACTTCATTGGTCGCCGACTATAGGCTTCCTTTTCCGTTTGTTGTCATGCCCATGAAGGGTTTTGATGTTATTTTGGGTATGGACTGGCTATCGTCATACCGGGCTGTTATTGATTGCTACCGCCAGAGGGTCACGTTATGTACCTTGAGCGGGGAGTGAAGAAGTTAATAAATGCTAAAAAAATTTTTTTTTTTAAAGTCAAAAAACCAGAAAATTTAGATTGGGAGATTGGGGCTCCCACAAGGTTTGGAGTTAAAAATCTCATTTTGCTTAATATATAGTAAGTATAAATATAGATAGATATAGATGTGTTTACAATTATCTATATATGTGGATTGTGATTTTTAAATGTCTTTTTTTTTAAATGTCTTTTTTTTTCCTTTTTTATTTTGTATTAAAGTTTAATATTTTGATAATAATCATATG
>NW_021028512.1:294252-331873 GCF_004153795.1 Camellia sinensis
AGATCTCGGGTTTTGGAGCACGTTGGGTTTTGTCGTCATCTTCTTTGGGGCTCCGACTTTGAGGTAGGGATATCCTACTCCTCTCTATGGATTTTGTCTTTAAATTTTGGGGAAGTGGGAGCATGTCACTATGGACTTCGTTGTAGGTCTTCCGAGGACTCAGCGGGGTAGTGATGCTATTTGGGTGGTTGTAGACCGGTTGACTAAGTCGGTGCACTTTATCTCTATGCGATGTATGATCCGCGAGGGCAGAGTGAGCTTAGTGGTCTTCTCGCTAGCCTTATGAGTAGTGAGTGTGATGAGACCGGGGTTGAGTTGCTGAGAGTGGTTTGTGAGTATTCAGATGTTTTTCCCGAGGATCTTGTCAGTTTGCCACCTCATCGAGAGATTGAATTCTCTATTGATTTAGTGCCCGGCACGACACCAATTTCTGTGGCACCTTATCGTTTTGCCCCAATCGAGTTGAGTGAGTTGAAGATTCAGCTCTAGGAATTGCTAGATAAGGGCTTTATTCGCCCTAGTGTTTCGCCGTGGGGAGCACCGGCCCTCTTTGCTAAGAAGAAAGATGGTGCCTTGAGACTTTGTATTGATTACAGGAAGTTGAATCGGGCTACGGTTAAAAATAAGTACCCTATGCCCCGTATAGATGATTTGTTTGACCAGTTGAAGGGTTCCCGTTGTTTCTCTATGATAGACTTGAGATCGAGTTACCATCAGTTGAGGGTCAGGGAGGAGGACATTCCCAAGACGGTATTCCGTACGTGGTATGGCCATTATGAGTTTTTGGTGATGCCATTTGGGCTCACTAATGCATTGGTAGTGTTTATGGATTTGATGAACCGGATATTCCGGGAATTCCAAGATCGTTTTGTGGTCGTTTTCGTAGACGACATTCTGGTTTATTCACCTTTTGAGGAGAAGCACGAGGAACACTTTAGAGTGGTGCTTGAGTTGCTTAGAGCCCATAGGCTGTACGCCAAGTTTGGGAAGTGTGAGTTCTAGCTAAGAGAGATTAAGTTCTTAGGCCATGTGGTCTCCGAAAAAAGGAGTGTATGTTGATACATCCAAGATAGAGGCAGTGTAGGATTGGGCACAGCCTAAGAGTGTTTTTGAGATCCGCAGTTTTCTAGGATTAGCGGGGTATTACCGCTGGTTTGTGAAAGATTTCTCCAGGCTAGCTTCGCCGTTGACTAGATTGACTCGAAAAGGGGTCAAATTTGTATCGAGTGAGACTTGCGAAAAGTTGTTCTAAGAGTTATAGGTTAGGCTAACCACCGCTTCGGTCTTGATTATTCCGGAGAGAGGTTTGGGTTATGCGGTTTACTGTGATGCCTCACGAGAGGGTTTGGGTTGTGTGTTGATACAAGAGGGGAAAGTGGTAGCTTATGGCTCACGTCAGTTGAAAATACACGAGAGGAATTACCGTACACATGACTTAGAGTTAGCAGCTGTCATTTTTGCATTGAAGATTTGGAGGCACTACCTTTATGGTGAGAGGTTCGAGGTATTCTCGGATCATAAGAGTCTGAAGTATCTGTTTACACAGAGAGACTTAAATTTGAGGCAGAGGAGGTGGATGGAGTTCATTGAGGACTATGATTTTGAGTTGCACTATCACCCGGGAAAGGCCAGTGTTGTGGCTGATGCCCTTAGTAGAAAATCCATTAGCGATGTCGCTTGTATAGCCATTCGGGAGTGGGAAATGTTGGGTGCACTTGGCGAATTTGATTTGCTTTTGGGCTAATCCGTAGAGGCTGCAGCTTTGTTTTCTGTTGTTGCGTAGCCTACACTCATGAATCGAGTGTTAGAGGCACAGGGAGGTGACCTTGAGATAGAATCCTTCCGAGAGAAGATCTCCAATGGGAAGGCTGAGAAGGGTTTGTCTGCGTATCTCGACCAGAGTGTGAGATACCAAGACCGTTTGTTTGTGCCGGAGTCTTGCCGGGAGGAGGTACTCCGAGAGTTTCACCATTCACGCCTTGCGGTGCATCCGGGAGGCACCAAGATGTATTGTGATTTGGGTCGCCAGTTTTGGTGGCGGGGTATGAAAAGAGATGTGGCAGTTTTCGTATCGAAGTGCCTTACTTGTCAGCAAGTGAAGGCCGAGCATCAGAGGCCAGTGGGTTTGTTACAACCCTTGCCTATTGCCGAATGGAAGTGGGAGCATGTCACTATGGACTTCGTTGTAGGTCTTTCGAGGACTCAGCGGGGTAGTGATGTTATTTGGGTGGTTGTAGACCGGTTGACTAAGTCTGTGCACTTTATCTCTATGCGCGTGAGAGATTCGGTAGATCATCTTGCCGACTTGTATATTCAGGACATAGTGTGGTTGCACGGGGTCCCAGTGTCGATCGTCTCAGATAGAGACCCTCATTTTACTGCTAGGTTGTGGCAGAGTTTGCAGAGTGCCTTGGGTACTAGATTGACCTTTAGCACTGCTTATCATCCTCAGATTGACGGGCAGTCCGAGCGTACTATTCAGATCCTTGAGGATATGCTTCGAGGTTGTGTGCTTGACTTTAGTGGGTCGTGGGAGAGGCACCTGCCCTTGGTGGAGTTTGCCTACAATAACAGTTTTCAGTTGAGTATCGGTATGGCACCGTTCGAGGCCTTGTATGGCCGACCTTGTAGGTCTCCAGCTTGTTGGGCCGAGGTGGGTGATGCACCTTTGTTGGGTCCGGGGTTGGTGAGGGAAATGACGGAAAAAGTTGAACTTATCCGTAGGAGGCTTGTTACAGCCCAGAGTCGCCAAAAGAGTTATGCCGACTATAGGAGAAGGCCTTTGGCATTTGAGACGGGTGATCATGTTTTTCTGAAAATATCACCTAGACGAGGTTTGATGAGGTTTAGGAAGAGTAGGAAGTTGTCCCCTCGGTTTATCGGCCCTTTTAAGATCCTTGAGAGGATTGGCGAGGTTGCCTATCGCTTGGCTTTGCCGCCGCAGTTATCCGGGGTGCATGACGTGTTTCATGTTAGTATGCTTCGGAAGTATGAGCCGGATTCGTCCCATGTGCTGGATTGGACCGATTTGGAAGTTGACGAGGATATCTCGTATGAGGAGAGTCTGGTTCGAGTCTTGGATAGACAGGATCAAGTCTTGCGAGGCAAGACCATTCCATTGGTTAAAGTTTTGTGGAAACATCACGGAGTGGAAGAAGCCACTTGGGAACGTGAGGTAGATGTCCGTAAGAAATATCCGGACTTGTTTGTAAATGTTTAACCATGTATTGGGATTTTGTAATATTGATGAACTTTAAGAGCATTAAATATGTCTTGAGTTGTAAAACATTGTAAATGGTTTGAAAAATGGAAGTATTTTGAAACTTGCCTTGAAATGGAATATGTTGAATGTATTGTAAAAATGGAATATGTGTTGAAATTGGTAAATTTCAAGGGAAAGCATGCTAGTGGTGCATATTGAGTATATATCGTGATTTGCCTCTTGAAAAGAGATGGGATGACCGGTATTGGATCAAGTTGATGAATGTTGAATTGTAATATTGTTGAGAATTATGAAAAGCTTGTTTTTGAAAACTTATACTTAATTTCGGGGACGAAATTCTTTAAGGAGGGAAGGTTATAGTGATCCCGGTTCTTTCTCCTTGGTTTGTTGTATCCGGACTTAGGTTCCGTGGAGTCGGCTGTTGTATATATTTGGTTGTCATCCTTTGATTCCTTATTTGTGAGTTATAGGATGTGTTGGGCAAGTTTGTTTCAGGTTGGGTGTGTTTAGAAACCAATAGTTGATGCCCAGATTTTGGCCTTCACGCTCGAGCGGGCCCTTTGTTATTGTTTCTCTGCTCGAGCAGGAGTTTTAACGCTCGAGCGTGAATTTCCATCTCCTAGTATTTTTGTTTGCAGGTCTTCGTACGCTCGAGCGGGAGTTTTGACGCTCGAGTGTGACTCTTTGATTTTACTCCTCCACTTGAGCGAGAAGTTTGACGATCGAGCGGGGACCATCGCCTGTAAAACTTCTAGAAGTGTGCATTTGGCACTCGAGCGGCGCTTTTCACGCTCGAGCGGGGAGATTTCTATATCACTTCGGGATTTCACCTTTTTGGATCACTTTTCACTTTTCTTTCTCTCTCTTACTTTTTCAAAACTCCATTGGAGACCACCTCTCTCTAAAACCCCACCTTCTCTCTAGGGATTGATCTAGTTATAGTGGTCTCCTACCCTTAGGCCTTTGTAAAAAGTGTGGGGATTGTTGGGGGCTTCGTTTTGATCCGAAGATCTTGAAGTTTGGAGCAATATTGTTTTTCTTCATCTTCCTCCTTGGGTTCATCTCTTGAGGTAAGGAATCCTACTCATTTTTATGAGCTTTAACCTAGATGTTAAGCATTTGTCTAAATGGTTTGATTTGGAGAAGTAGGGTTTTGAGAGGTGTTATGTTTAAAAATAGGGGTTTTGTGATCTAAATCCATAAACATATAATTTGGGTCTTAAATAGAGACTATTGATGTTGTTGATCATATACGGACCTTTGGGTCAATTTGAGAAAAAATGGGGAAAATGTCATGTTTGGGTATATTTGGGTCATTAGTGTAATTAATGACATTTATTGTGGAATTATGAAATTGAAATGAGGATAATGAAATTGGCTCATTGTGAGTTGGAATAGTGGTGTTGGATTTGATAATCACCCACTTTGAGAATTATTGATAATCTATCTGTCAATGCATTTATTATCTGTTTAGAAATAATTGTTTTGGGCTACTGATGGAGGATAGTCTTGATTGTTGTAGACAATGCATGATGATTAGGTAAACTAAAACTAGTCACTTGAGTGTGCCATCGAATATGGCGGTTGGTATAATACATCAAAATTGTGTATTGATTGATTGAACATATATATGATAATTGCTTATATACATTGTGTTGTGTGGGAGGAGATATGGGATGTACTCCACGGTTTAAGGGAAGATAGGGGATGGACCTCTAAACCAGATATTGTTTGGGAGGAGATAGGGGATGGACTCCATTGATACAGCACTAAAATGTGTATCATTTATGAAATATGGAAGTGTTTTGATGTGTCATTGACACAACACTAAAATGTGTATCATTTATGAAATATGGAAGTGTTTTGATATGTTATTGATACAGCACCAAAATGTGTATCATTTGTGAAGTATGGAAGTGTTTTTGTTTGAGATTGATAAAGCATCAAAATATGTATCCATTATGAAGTATGAAATGTTTAATATGAGTCATTATCTCACCTGAAACGGGAATACTGTTAATATGAGACGCGATCTTATTTAAATTGTGTGGCTAGGTTCTGAGCCATGGATGTGGATTGTGAAATGAATAAGAAATGGAAAATGGAATAACTCATGAACATCGTAGTCATGGAGTTGAAATGTGTTATAAGTTGATATAAATGGATTAAACATTTATCGAATACTAATATTTTAGTTATTGTTCATACTATGTTTAGCATATCTCTACTGGGCGTTGGCTCACCCTTTATGGGACATTATTTTCAGGTACAGGTAGCATGCCACCTCCAAGGACGTAGCTTGGGAGGCTTGAGGCCGTTTGCCCTTATTTTTTTCGTTCTTTTTGTTGTATTACATGTATATCAAGCCAAGGGCTTATTTTGTGTAGAGTTAGTACTCTACTTTTTGTAACCAAGTGTTGACTTGGAAAGTTGTAAGCCTATAGGGCATTTATTTTTGTTGTCAACATGTAATACGTTTTGTAATGAATACTCTGATGAAATGTAATTATGCTTCAATCTCTTATGTTTAAGCATGTCAAGAATGTATGATTTATGGGTTTACTTTGAGGGCGTTACAGAATCTTATCATGAATAAAATTGCTTAGGTTGTTTCGTTATCAAAGATCGCATTTACACTTATTACACAAATAAAACTTTGTTCTATTTTTTAAATGCTTATTTCTTGATTACCCAAAGAAATGAAGCAACAATTTTAGATTGCAGACAAATTATTTTTTTCTTAAGACTTTAAATTGTCACTTTTCTTTCTTAAGATCGCATTTTGTCCACTGTCACAAGTCATAATTGTCATGGGAAAGCTGTCTGTGACAGCCATATGGTGGTGGGGGGCTGTTTTGAATTTTCACCCCTGGAATGCCTTTTTTCGACTAAATTTAAAGCATTTTCGGCTCAAACTCCAAGCCTACAGGTCCTAATTACATTTTGTCCATTGTCACAAGTCCTAATTGTCATAGGGAAGCTGTCTGTGACAATCACATGGTGGTTTGGGGGTTGTTTTGAATTTTTACCCTCGAAATGTCCTTTTTCGACTAAGTTAAGGCGTTTTAGAACACTTAAATTCATAAACGAAAGCAGACCAATTTTCCTTCTATTCATAACTCTTGTATACCAGAAAACATGTAACTGTTTTTGGGTGGCTAGCAAATTTTAGTTTTAGCATGAAATCAGGAGGACCAAATCTTAGGAACAACCATTAAATCTCCACCCTGAATTTATTTAACTTGCCATTTAGCCCAACTATGCAAAGAGTTATAACCAACTGGCTCTATTCCTTTTTTCTACTTTGACAACCCTTGTGCAAGCAAGAAATGAAACCACAAAACCCAGCTCCCAAGATTGCTCACCGTGCAGACCATGTTAGTCTCTCTCTCTCTCTCTCTCTCTCTCTCTCTCTCTCTCTCTCTCTCAAAAGAATACTTTATTTATGAATTAAAGATGATCTAACCATTGGATTTGCATATAATTCAAAGCCAATTAATTGCAACAAAAAGGGAAAAACCAAGGACGAGAAAACAAAGAAAAAGCCCAAGAAAACATGTTTCAGGAATGATACAGAGATACATGACAATAAGATCAAATACCTTAGTAGCTCACATGGAGTCACTGCCACTAACTTGGATGGGTCATGATTATTTTGGATACAACCAAGGTACGTTACTAAAAATTCTTAGTCAATATAACTATAAGCAAGCATTAGGAAAGAAAATAATTGTATCACCAGACCAAAGCATTACGAAAGGGAAAAAAATATATGTTTTGTTAGCTACCCACAAAGACCAAGCACCAGGCCAAAGCAGCCAACAACAATATTGACCAAGTACAATACATTTTGAAAATTTCATTCAATACCTCTATGATCAACAATTTGAATCTTAACAGGTTATGAACCAAGTGTAAGTACAGAAAAGTGCCAAAAAGCATCATAGAAATCCTTGCAAAACCAACACTTTCCACAAGTTGCAGGAAGCTAAAGACTTTCAAGAGTAAATCCAAAAAAATATAGACATACCAAAAGATAATTAAAAAAATGCAAGAGTAGAGAACTGAAGTAGGTTTCTTTCCTCTCTCTAGATATTACCAAATTTAGAAAAGATTTTCAGTGGGATGACGTAGGTACCTGGGATGTTTTCGGTGACATAGCTATGAAATACACACACGTATATATACATGCCCTAAATATTTAACACAGTAAAATTATGGATAACAAATTACTTGAGAAAAGGAAACAAATGTGATGCTCAAGTCATTTGCAAGCTTAAAAAAAAAAAAAAAAAAAAAAAAACCTATTTCAAAATTAGTATGATATGCTGAAATTATGGGTAAGCCTTTTTTTTCTAAGAACAAAATAATGAGAGATTTAGTTGCATACTTGGATGCACTCATCAAGGACTCCAAATTTATGGTTCCTGCAATAGAATAGATGGGATCTTCATACTCACAATTTCAGGGTTTGGATCAAGGATCTTACGTATCAATGACTTACCATCAGAAGGAAATTGAAGTGGACATGAAAATTCTTTTTAACATTTATCTACAGAAAACAAAGGAGAGGTAAAAAAGAATGAAAAAATTCACCAAACACAACCATTGTAAGTAGAAGAAACAACCAAAGCTATCAACAAAGGTTACGAATTATAGTAAACAACCAAGGCTTAAATGCTTATTCATAAAGGTGAATTAAATCAATAAGAATTTTTTATTAAGTAAAAAGGAATTGGGATAAATAAAAAATAAAGGTTGTGGTGCAGCCACAAGTCATAGGTTGTGCACTTAAAAAAAAGAAAGATTTCAGGTGTCAGATGTTATGAATTTATTAACAACCTAATAAATTATGTATCTTAATTTGGAAGCACGACTTTAACTACTATAAATTTTTTTGTATGAGTTTGTGTTCATGAAATAACTTGAGTTTGGAAAACAAATTTAGAACTAATTGGCATTAAGAATTTTGTTGTAAAACAACTTACAAATGGTTTAAAAAAAAAAAAAAATGTATCCTACCATTACCTTGTTATCACACCATCAGTACACAACTGTAGGAGAAAAGAACATTTTTGGAAAGAGAGCACCTTTATTTGCTGGAATTGCTTTCTTTGGGAAAACACAAAGGCACTCAACAAAAGAAAGCAAGTCAAATTGAAAAACTAAAAGCAATTCCGCAATAATATATCTTACATGCCTACATAGATGATGTATGGGGATTGGAGACTAGCTAGCACATTTTCTAGGATTGTGTTCCATTTTTTTCTCACTTCATATTACATGCCCTGTTTTCTTTTTCATTACAAAGTACAATCCGCAATGAATCCATGAATCTCTCTTTTTGATCAGTCTTTGAATATAAGTAAGGACAAAGCAAATACCAGTGGGATACCTCCAAAAGTACCAATAAAGGAGATTGTTCCACATTGATTGTTAAACTAAAAACTTGCTATAAGCAATCCTTGATGAATGGTGGGATTGTGAATGTTTCTTGATGAATGGTTGCAAAAGTAAATTGCATATGCAAATTCCACAGTAGACAGAACTGCCAAAGTTCCTGCTAGAAATGAAGAAGAAAGAAAGAGACACTGTGGAAATATATACTGCTTACCTTTTGTATGTTTTGGTCCATTATGCTTTTTGTGGGGCAGCATGTTCTTAACGCTGTTATGCCAATCAAGAGCATGAATTATTCCCCTCATGCAGCTTGGACAATTAACCTCAACTAGCTCGTCTTCGGATTCACTCCATAAGTGCTTTCCCATTTCTAACACTATAAGCGATAATCCTAAGAACTTGATAATGGAATTCAGACACTATCTCCTCCAACCTGATAGAAGTAATTAAGCAAATACCATGTAAATAATCATTTTGATCACTAAACACATGCAACTCAGGTACTAAATTCCAAATAACCAACAACCCATTTCTTAAAAGCTTGTTAAATCTCACACAAACAAAAATCAAACACTTTGTCAACAAGCCAGAAAACTAGGCTTTTTACACAGATTTTTCTTGTGGTTTTTTCTAGACCAAACCCAAACAGCAATGGCCATTGGTGACATCTTTGATCAATCCTTTCTTATTACTACTATACTTCAATCGCTCCACAAATTCATTAATGACTTGCTTCAAACAAGACATGAGCTATTCTCTCCTCACAACCCCTTTCTCATCCTCCTTAGCTCTCATACCAACCTCCCATATCTCGTCTATAAACTTAGCATCGGTCAACTGGTCCAACCATTTGGGTACCCCAACCATTGGATATCACGAATAACCCATAAAACAATTCAAACCAATAAAACTAAAATCCATAAAACTAATTTCACAGAAATCAAACAAAAATCAAACCAATTTTGGATATCAAGAATAACATTATTTCATAGAAATCAAATAATTCAACCAAACCCATTCACGAAATCAACACAAAATTAAACTAAAAAAAATCATATAAACCTTAGATGAAGTGTGAGAGATGGGGAAATAAGGGAAGGCACAGAGAGAGAGAGAGAGAGAGAGAGAGAGAGAGAGAGATAGAAAGGGAGAGGACTGAGAGCGACAGAGAGAGAGGGACAAGAACCTGTGATTTGCAGCAGTGTCGACGTGTGGCGGTGGCCAGCGACGTGCAACGGTGGCCAGTGACGGTGAGGTGGTGACCGTCAGTGAGCGTGCGTCTGGTTTGGTGTATTGGTTTTTGTGTTTGTGAGATAGAACAGAGAAAAGATCTGTGTGAAAGAAATAAGAGGGAATGGCGCCAATATTTCCCTCTAAAAAAAAAATTTGGGGCCTTTAGCGACTGAATAAATTTTTGTCGGCAAATATAATCAATAGCTACTAAAAGTTTGTAACTGTTAGTTTAATATTGGCTACTTAAAATGTTTTTGTCAATAATAACTACCCATCTACAACTATAGTTTTTTAGTCACTGATGGTTGCAATAAATAAGCCTATTTTTGGCAACTAACAAAAATTTTGGTCAACAAAAGGCTATGTACGCTGACTAAAACCATAATTAGTAGCCTAAAATGTAAAAAAATGCCGACTAAAACTTTTTTAGTGGCCTATTGACATATGTTTAGCGACTAAATATTGTTTTAGTCACCAATAATTAACATATGGCTACTAAAAAACTTTAGTAGCTAAAAGTTAATCATTGCTGACCAACAGGAAAATTTGTCGGTAAAGGTCCAACTTTTGGCGACTAAAAATGTTTTAGTAGCCAAAAGTGGTCGCCAAAGGTGCAGATTGTTATAGTGGGTGAGGGTGGAATAAGGAGTTGGTGATTTGCTGGTGAATTCCAATCAATGGTGGTCATTTGTCGCTGATGACAATATATTAGAAAGAGAAAGAAGTAAGGTGTGGTCGCCGGTAACCGAAAATTAGGAAGAGAGGGACAGAGAAGAACAAATAAGAAAAATGCGTAATGAACTTTTAAAAGTATCCAAAAGATTGTAGAACTAAATAGACTTTTATTATTTTAAATAGAACTTTTGAGTAATTTGCCCTTCAAATGTCCCGCACTCTTTCTAAGATTATATGAAGTGTCAAAGCATGACTGGGTATACGGGAATATCAATTGGACAACCGTTAGAAACTTAACCTCAAAATGAAAATAAATACATGAAGTTGTTACCAAATATATGACCTTAGTAACCCGAGGATATTACTACTTTGGTGGTGAGGGGCCAAAGGGTTGATTTGAGTGGTGGTGGTTGGTGGTAGAGTTGTGGATTGGATGGCAGTGGAAGCGGCGAGTGGAAGGGGTCTCACAGTGGTGGAGGAACGTTGTAGTTTTGGCTCATTCTTTCATGTTGAAAATTTTTAACAAGGTAGGCTTCGTTGGGCATATAGTTTTTGGATTAAAATAGTCACAAAAATACAAAAAAAATTAAAAAATTAATAAGACAAAATATCCCATCTAAACAATAATCATTTTATTTTTTCTCACAAAAGTCAAAAAACCTATTCTAAACGAGACTTTTTAGTCCCAGGCCAAAATAACTAAAAAATTAAAAAGCTAAAAAATCAACTTACATCCCAAACGAAGGCATAATTAAATTAAATTGATGGGAGACTTATTTATAAGTCCTTTTTCAGACACTTATGCTAGGCTAAGTCCTGTATAATTTCTTATCGAGTCTTAAGTCCTATTTAGATAGGAATGTATTCCACAAGATCCTACATAAACGTAACGTGACGTGACACTTACATAAACATAACGTAACATGAAACCTACATAAACGTAACGTAACGTGACACCTATATAAACGTAACATGACACCTATACGTAATGTGACACCTACATAAACGTAACGTAACGTGTCACGTTACATTTCACAAACTTAATGAGTTTTTATTTTTTTAAATTGAATGTGAAAATGTTGCTAGTTTATGTTAGTGTCACGTTTCGTTTCATATAAATATGATCTATGGCAACATTCGATTTCCTATAAGAAATTGAATGTTGCCATAGATCATAGGTGTCACGTTACGTTTATGTAGGTGTCACGTTACGTACAAGTGTCACATTACGTTTATATAGTTGTCACGTTACATTACGTTTATATAGATATGATCTATGGTAACATTCAATTTCCTATATATGGTTTTACTATTATTTATGATATAAACAACTAATATTGAAAGTAAATGTGTCAACAAATTTCCCACAGGACTTATGGGAACATAAGTTTTTTAGTAGGACCATATGTAGCATAAATCTCCCTAATAGGACTTATAAATAATTTTCCCTAAATAGATAAGAAAAAAAATTGATTAAATAGTAAAAAAGATACAAACACTATAGAATGATAATGAGGCATGATATGATAAAACACATCCAAATCGATAACCTTGTTGCCACACCAACACTTGACAGTGGTTTTCTTGCTTGGAATATCATAATTACCTAGTAGGAGTACTAGGCATTTCATTATCTTACACATGCAAATCAAACAAACATTACTAGAAAAACACACATTGGCACACTGGACCTTTTCAGAGTTGTAGAGAAAGGAGAGAGAATGTCAAGCACATAATCAAGCTCTCTAGGTCATCTGAACATCTCTGTTGCTATTGGCATCCTTTACCCCCAACTTAATTTGACAGTTTTCTACGGCTGATTTCCAATTCTTGTCTTTCAACCACCTTAGTGTCAATTGAATTGTGTGCACGAGGAGCAAAATCACCATCACTACACACCACACTGGAACTGCAACATACAATGTGCGATGTAGTGTTACCCTGTGTGTCTTTGGAGTGACTGCAACCAATGAAAATGCATAAGAAAATGCTATAGATGTAATTGACAAACACATGATCATCATCAAAATCCTCATAAAATTCTTGCGCTTCAAGGGCAATCCGCTTATGAGCAGCAAAATTGTGCTCAGAGATGCAACAAAACTTATCATGTTGGCACGCAGATAAAATTGATATGACTCTGGATAAGTATAAGCAGCCACAGCTTCTCCAGTTCTATGCGGGTCTAGTGAACCTTCAGGTGAATCATTTTGCCAAACACCTCCTGGAGGGCTTACGCCTGCTTGGAAAGCTATCGTTGTGAGAAGTGATGCCACCACCATTAATGCATCCATTTTCTTTGCAAGCCACTCACCCTGATTGTCAGCAGCTTTCAAGGCTCCAGCTTGTTTGAGGGAGTTTTGAATGTCCCAATCTTGCACTCCTCTTCGACTTTGAGCTAGAATGTCCAATGCTGTATATCCATTTATATTTTTTGCATTTACATCTATTTTGTCAATCGTGAGTAGATGTTGAACTGTCTGCAACACATCAATTTTGTCATATCACATTAGATAAAAGAATTGACATTAGGCCAGCACAAAGTTGAGGGGAAAAATGGTTATAATAATTGGAGTTCAAAAGTTTATTGGAAGAAGACTGATTTTCACATCATTGGCAAACGTCGTAGGGTTATCCAAATCCTATTTCCATCCCTAACTATGCAGTGGTTCTTGTGTACAGAATTGGGGAATTGGCGTACATAATAGATGGAGAGAGTGTTATGGTGCCTTATCACGAATAAACTAAAATAGTGCTATGAGCAGGTTTATTTATTGTTGTAATTTGATTGTTATTGATTGAGATGGTAGGGTTCCCATTGGTTTGAAAAGTAAAATAAAAATGTAAACAATGTAAAATAAATTGATGTATATTATTGATTTGTATTGATTGATATTTATATTGTGTATATTACAAGGAGTTATATAGGAGAGGATTTGGGAAGGCTGTTTGGTCATTTTGCACTAGGAATTATGCTTTGATAATTGGTAAAGTTCCTGCAGCTAAAACCCGCCTTATCTCCATATCAAATGGTAGTAAAAAGGTTGAATTTTTATTTTTATTTTTATTTTTATAAATTAAATTAAATTTTGTAATGGATAGATAGTAAATCAAACAGTGTTTTTTTTGTGTGTGTGTGTGTGTGTTTGGGCATACCTGGATTTGTTTATTTGCGACTGCTACATGTAATATGGTGTTGCCGTAGTCATCTGTAAGAGAGTAACAAAACAGAAAAATAAACTGATAAATAAAATAAAACAGAATAGGAGACATGGTATGGTCGTGTCAGACCGTTGTAGGAGACACAGTGTGGTCGTGTCAGACCGGTGTAGAAGACAGTTTACGGGGTCATGTCGGACCGTTGTAGAAGCTGACCGGAATCAATGTCGGGACAGTTTACGGGGTCATGTCGGACCGATGTAGAAGTTGACTGGAATCAATGTCGGGACAGTTTACGGGGTCATGTCGGACCGTTGTAGAAGACATTTATGGGGTCATGTCGGACCGGTGTAGAAGACAGTTTATGGGGTCATGTCGGACCGATGTAGCAGACAATTTACGGGGTCATGTCGGACCGGTTGTAGAAGACACTGTGTGGTCGTGTCAGACCGTTGTAGAAGATTGTGGTGGTGCACCAAGGGGGTGACTTAGGGAGTGCGCCTTGAGCGACGTATACATGATACTGTGTATAACCCCCCCTCAAACTCAAATAGGTGTGAAGATAGAAACCTATTTGAGGTTGAAACAAAGGGATTGATAAAGCTGACCGGTGTAGAAGACACTGTATGAGTGTGTAGATAGGCTGCCCAAAAAATAGACATGGAGATATATATTGAGCCCTCAAAAGTCGCGCCCTCAAAAGGCGCACCATCAAAAGGCGTGCCCAGTTGTCGGCGTCAAGAGGCGCGCGATGCGCGTGGCTGCCTCGGCTATTTAACCAAGACGGAGCCTGAGGCCGAGGCAGAGGCAAAAAAACCTGCGAAATCCTCTAAAAAACTCTTCGTTGTGCTGAGAGAGAGAGTTTGTAACACTCTGTTGCGAGAGATATTCTGTAACACTCTGTTGCCCAAAAAATGGCCTCGTCTTCCCGGAGTCTGCTCACTCTCTTTTCAGACCTCAACGAGTCAACAAGAGAGATAACGGGTGCGGTGGCCAGTGAAACTCAACCAAGCGCTTCCGATTTTGCTCCGTTGAACTTTCCGATGCGGTCTGTGGAGCAAAAAATGGCGGTGCAGTCGGATGTGGAGGCCAATCAGTATACGTTGAAGTCATGTGTGGAGTCCATGACGGCGGTCACAAACTTGTCGCATATATATATATATATATATTTTAACATTTTATCTACCTTTTGCTTCCTAAATTTATTATCAAATTTTCTAACTAGACATAACGTAAGAATAAATTAAGGTGCTTAATTAAAACTCTCAAGTATTTTTCCTAATTAATCAAGGACTGTTTGGTACTAATTAGAAATTTTATTAAGAAAAATAATTAGAAATCATTTTTTTTTAATGGTTGAATATTTAAGGTATGAATCTCATTATGAATAATTAAACCAATTCACATCAATATTTGTAATTTTTTGACATTTTTTAATATAGTTTTTCTGCAATTATTAATGAGCAAATGTAAACTAAAGAATTTGCTTGTTAGGGCAATTTTTACAGCATGTTATTTATCATATTATAAATTCATTTTAAATGTGGTTACACTGTACAAAATAAAATCTCAACCACATAAATGTGAATTAAAGAGTGTGTTGCCCAAAATAATTTAAACACATCAAGTTATTAATGTCTCCTATGGCAAGTTTAGCGTGATAATGTTGCGTTTGATTGAGAGATTTGGGAAAAAATTAAAAAAAAAAAGAAAAGAAAAAATTACGTGAAATAAGTGAAATGCAGGTAAATTTTATTCATATTTCACATATTTATTCTCTTTTTCTTTCTAAATCTCTTTTCAAATCTCTCAACCAGCACAACCTAAGAGTGTCGTGTCAAATTTTAACACCATAATTAATGTTTGACTAATGACTTTTAAGAGGTACTAGTAATATATTTGTCGGGAGTTTTGGAATGCTTAACATTTAATTTTAATATTTCAATGAATTTTGAATGGATTATATATATTTTTGGCATAAAATAATTATTATTTATGATTAAACAAAGAATTTCAGCTGGTTATGCACATTTGATTAACACATTTATGTACTATTTAATGTAATATCATCATATACGATACTAAAAATGTCAGTAAATATCTCGACATAACACACGTAATTAATGACATGTAATTAATCATATCTTGTTATAATCAAATGTATTTTACCTTAGTATTATTGAATCATTTTGTTAGATCTGACTTGGGTCATTTTATGACTATTGACTTTTCCTTTTATATTTTATACCCAAAAATATCATATATTTTTAAATCAGTAAGATTGAGAAAATTAAATGCAATGGAGCAATTCATCAACGTGTGTGTAGGAATAATTAAATGGAGGATATTTTCTTATCAATAAATAAGTGGCTGTAGTTGTGCTTTGGCAGATAGTAATCATTGTGCTGCTGTGCAGAATTTTTGAAGAACAGGTATCGATTTTCTTAAATGTGATCTTTTTATTTTTTTTTTATTTAAAAAAAAGCATTTTGCTTCCTTTTCTTTTCTTTACTTTGCAAAGTAGGTTTACACCTCTTTTTTTTTTGGTTCAGATTTTTATTTAAGTGAGTGTAATTGTTAAATCACGTATTCCTTTAGACAAATAAAACTTTGTTCTATTTTTTAAAAGCTTATTTCTTGATTACCCAAAGAAATGAAGCAACAATTTAGAATAAATTAAGGTGTGCCTAATTAACACTCTCAAGTATTTTTCCTAATTAATCAAGGACTGTTTGGTACTAATT
Organism: Camellia sinensis; assembly: GCF_004153795.1. Classification (NCBI taxonomy): domain Eukaryota; kingdom Viridiplantae; phylum Streptophyta; class Magnoliopsida; order Ericales; family Theaceae; genus Camellia; species Camellia sinensis. The sequence continues at coordinate 310,687 of NW_021028512.1, forward strand.
AGAAATGTTTTTAAGAAAAATAATTAGAAATCATTTTCTTTTATGGTTGAATATTTAAGGTAAAAATTAAAACAATTCACATCAATATTTGTAATTTTTTGACATTTTTTAATATAGTTTTGCTGCAATTATTAATGAGCAAATGTGAACTAAAGAATTTGCTTGTTAGAGCAAATTTTTTACAGCATGTTATTCATCATATTATAAATTCATTTTAAATGTGGTTACACTCTACAAAATAAAATCTCAACCACACAAATGTGAATTAAAGAGTGTGTTGCCCAAAATAATTTAAACACATCAAGTAATTAATGTCTCCTATGGCAAGTTTAGCATAATAATGTTGCGTTTGATTGAGAGATTTGGGAAAAAAATTTAAAAAAAGAAAAGAAAAAATTACGTGAAATAAGTGAAATGCAGGTAAATTTTATTCATATTTCACCTATTTATTCTCTTTTTCTTTCTAAATCTCTTTTCAAATCTCTCAACCAACACAACTTAAGAGTATCGTGTCAAATTTTAACACCATAATTAATGTTTGACTAATGACTTTTAAGAGGCACTAGTAATATATTTGTCGGGAGTTTTGGAATGCTTAACATTTAATTTGAATATTTCAATGAATTTTGAATGGATTATATATATTTTTGGCATAAAATAATTATTATTTATGATTAAACAAAGAATTTCAGTTGGTTATGCACATTTGATTAACACATTTATGTACTATTTAATGTAATATCATCATGTATGATACTAAAAATGTCAGTAAATATCTCGACATAACACACGTAATTAATGACATGTAATTAATCATATCTTGTTATAATCAAATGTATTTTACCTTAGTATTATTGAATCATTTTGGTAGATCTGACTTGGGTCATTTTATGACTATTGACTTTTCCTTTTATATTTTATATCCAAAAATATCATATATTTTTAAATCAGTAAGATTGAGAAAATTAAATGCAATGAAGCAATTCATCAACGTATGTGTAGGAATAATTAAATGGAGGATATTTTCTTATCAATAAATAAGTGGCTGTAGTTGTGCTTTGGCAGATAGTAATCATCATGCTGCTGTGCAGAATTTTTGAAGAACAGGTATCGATTTTCTTAAATGTGATCTCTTTATTTTTTTTTATTAAAAAAAAGCATTTTGCTTCCTTTTCTTTTCTTTACTTTGCAAAGTAGGTTTACACCCTTTTTTTTTTTTCGTTTAGATTTTTATTTAAGTGAGTGTAATTGTTAAATCACGTATTCCTTTAGACAAATAAAACTTTGTTCTATTTTTTAAAAGCTTATTTATTGATTACCCAAAGAAATGAAGCAACAATTTTAGATTGCAGACAGATTATTTTTTTCTTAAGAGTTTAAACTGTCACTTTTCTTTTTTTTTTCTTAAATATTCAACAATTTTATATATATATATTTTTTAACATTTTATCTACCTTTCGCTTTCTAAATTTATTCTCAAATTTTCTAACCAGACATAACGTAAGAATAAATTAAGGTGCTTAATTAAAACTCTCAAGTATTTTTCCTAATTAATCAAGGACTGTTTGGTACTAATTAGAAATTTTATTAAGAAAAATAATTAGAAATCAATTTTTTTTTATGGTTGAATATTTAAGGTATGAATCTCATTATGAATAATTAAACCAATTCACATCAATATTTGTAATTTTTTGACATTTTTTAATATAGTTTTTCTGCAATTATTTATTTACAAATGTGAACTAAAGAATTTGCTTGTTAGAGCAATTTTTTACAGCATGTTATTTGTAGCACTCGTGTCCTTTAAAACCTTTTCGGAAGTGCATTTGAATCCTTTATTTTATTTTAGGAATCTTTAGTGTGGTTGTACCTTAGTTTTGGGGGAGTACAAATTGATTTAAACTTGTTGGGATTGCTCGTTCACGCTTGTTTACATTGAAAAGTTGTTTGGAAACTTAAAATTTTGTTCTGGGGTCGACACCATCTTTTTGTTGTTGGTCACAAGGGTCGACACCAATCTGGGAAGTGTCTACCCTTTGTTTCTGAAGTTTGCTTCTTGGAAATTAGGGTAGACACCAGTCTGGGAAGTGTCTACCCTTCGTTTCTGAAGTTTGCTTGCTGGAAATTAGGGTAGACACCAGTCTGGGAGAGGGTCAACCCTCTTGCATGTTGTCAAACATAAGCTTCTTCATAGGGTCGACCCCTGCAGATTTTTTTTTTTTCAGATTTCAGTCTGATTTTGACTCAACTTTTTGGGGATTTTGACTTGGTCTTTTGGGTTGACTTTGAGACTTTATTTCTTGTTGACCTAGTACTATAAATAGGTCCCTCACCTAACATTTTCTTTACTTTTTCCCCTCTTTTTCTTTCCCCAAGCCGTGAAACCCATTTACCCTCTCCAAAATCACTTTTTGCTCAAAGATCCTTAGATCTACTCACTTGGAGGCATCTCCTCGCCTAGCTCCTTTGAAAAAGATTGTAGATCTTGTCAAGAGCTTCACTTTGATCTAAGTAAAAGTTGGTTTTGTCAACTTTGGAGTTACAACCTTTTGCTCATCTCCTCTTCTAAGCTTGAGGTTGGGACATTCTTGAGTTATATATACAAGTTTTGCTATTTGATGATGGTTTTAAGAGTTTTCTTCTAGTTCCTTATTGATTTCAATCTTGTGTTTCAAAAATGTAGAGAGTTTTAAATGTGGGTTGTTCCTCAACTCTTTTATAAATCCTAGAGGGTTTTCCTTTGAGTTATACATATATTTATATAAGTTTTTAGTTGATTTTGTAACTCTCCTTGAAAATTTTGAAAATGGGTTTGGTGGCTCAAGAGGTTGGTGATTTTATAAAACAAACTCTATCTTGTGTTCATTTAGAGATTTTCTTGAAATTTTGGACAACTTGAGTTGGGATTGATGTGTAGGATGAGATTTTATAAAAGAAGTGAACAATGTTAGGGTTTTTGTGAAAACCTAGAAAATTTGGGACTTTTTGAAAACATGAAAAATCTGGGGAATAACTTCTCTACTTATGCTAAATGGAGGAATTATTTGCTTTAAGTTGTTGTTAGATGCATGAAAAATACTTAATTGAGAAATGGTAATTGTTGTACATAATGGATGGTGAGAATGTTGAATGGTGGAGATTAGTATTTGAAAACCTCATATGTGGCTTGGAAGGATTAAATTGATGAAAAATTGATGTTGTGTATTGAAGACACATGATTATCATGGGAAAGAGTAATGAAAAGAGAAAATGGAAAACATGATTGTTAGCATTGTTGTAGAGACTTGGAAATGGGAAATGTTATGAGTTATGGAAAATCACTACATTGCATACGCATTAAATTATTATTTTTGCATTGTAAATTTTGATTAATGATATTTATTTCATGAAAGAAAGTGATGTGCATTAAGAACTATGGCAATGTGTATGGGGTAAATACGGTGGTAAGTCCGGATAAAGGGTGTAGATGATTTGATAAGTTGGCCTGAGTGTCCTTGGTGAAAGACTAGAAAATCGCGTGGATAGGTGTCGAGACTTCCAGTTAATACCGGTAAAAATGACAGTTTGGTAGCACTCGTAGAGTCTACTTGCAGACATCGGCCTAGGGATTACCAGTGTTGTATTTACCACCCTTATTGAATTAATAATGGAAGTTTGAAATTGATGAGATCACATGATGATATTGAGAACATGGTGATTTTGAAGCAATGCATTAAAATGACTATTTTTCCTCATTGACTACCCTTGGTATAGCATTGCACTTCATTTACTTTTGTGTTGAGGAAGAAGCATAACTGTATATCCTTTGTGGGAATTTCTCTACTGGGCTTTATGCTCACCCCTATGGGTTTTTGTGCAGGTAAAGATGTGGTGATCCCGCCGAACTGAGAGCGTGGATATTTTTTTTGTGAAGAGTACATGACTCTCCATTTTGTTGTAATTTTTGTAAAGCCAAGGGCTAACATGTATGGGTCCGAGCGACCATTTTGGTGTAACCAGGCTACTGCCTTGGAAGATGTAAGCCCTTAAGGGCATTTTTTTGTATGCAGAATAGATGCTTCACATGTGTTTTCTTATCATTGAATGTATATCCGCATGTGGAACTTTTGTAAAGACTCTTTTATTATTTACGCAAAGATGGAAGAATTATTGTAATTAATGTAGGATTGCTAATTAGTGTGGGTTGTTCATGTTGAATAAATTTCGGGGCGTTACATTATTCATCATATTATAAATTCATTTTAAATGTGTTTACAGTGTACAAAATAAAATCTCAACCACACAAATGTGAATTAAAGAGTGTGTTGCCCAAAATAATTTAAACACATCAAGTTATTAATGTCTCCTATGGCAAGTTTAGCATAATAATGTTGTGTTTGATTGAGAGATTTGGGAAAAAAATTTATAAAAAAAAAAAAGAAAAGAAAAAATTAAGTGAAATGCAGGTAAATTTTATTCATATTTCACCCATTTATTCTCATTTTCTTTCTAAATCTCTTTTCAAATCTCTCAACCAACAAAACCTAAGAGTATCGTGTCAAATTTTAACACCATAATTAATGTTTGACTAATGACTTTTAAGAGGTACTAGTAATATATTTGTCGGGAGTTTTGGAATGCTTAACATTTAATTTGAATATTTTAATGAATTTTGAATGGATTATATATATTTTTGGCATAAAATAAATATTATTTATGATTAAACAAAGAATTTCAGTTGGTTATGCACATTTGATTAACACATTTATGTACTATTTAATGTAATATCATCATATATGATATTAAAAATGTCAGTAAATATCTCGACATAACACACGTAATTAATGACATGTAATTAATCATATCTTGTTATAATCAAATGTATTTTACGTTAGCATTTATAGCGATCCCGATTTTCCCTTCATTGTTTAACAGTTTTCTAGACTTAGGTTCCGTGGAGTTGGTTGTTGTATATGTCTTGTTGTCATCCTTCAATTCCATATATTTGTGTTTTAGGATGTATTGGGCGTATTTCGAACAGGTTGGTTGAGCTTTAGTCCCATTCCTTGTTGCCTAGATTTTTGGTGGTCCGCTCGAGCGAGTCCCTTTGCGCCCGAGCGGAGTTTACACACTTTCAGCATTTTGTGCATCTGTAAAACTTCTGCAGGTACAATTTTCACGCTCGAGCAGATTTCCTTACGCTCGAACGGGTCGCGCTCGAGCGGGCCTATTGGCACTCGAGCGAGTGTTCAATGTCTGTAAAAGTACTAGAGGAGTGTAATCTACGCTCGAGCGGGCATTTTTGCGCTCGAACGGGTTCAGTTTTTGTGTTTGATGCTCGAGCGTCCTATTCTCCGCTCAAGCGGGATAGTCGTATATCAGATGGCAGCTAGGTGATTTTGAATCACTTTTCACATTTCCTTTCTCTCTCTTACTTTTCTAAACCCTCTTTTGGGAGCTCCTCTCTCTAGAATATACCTTCTCTCTAGGGTTTGATCTAGTTAGAGTGATCTCCTACCCTTAAGCCTTTACAAAAAATGCAGAGCTTGGTGTGGGCTTCCTATTAATCCGAAAATTTCTTGATTTGGAGCAGTTCGGAATTTCTTCATCATCTCCTTTGAGTTTCATCTCTTGAGGTAGCGATAACTACTCATTCTTATGTGCTTTAACATAGATGTTGAGCTATTTGTATAGATGGTTTGATTTGGGAAGTTAGGGTTTTGAGATGTGTTATATTGAAAAGAAGGGTTTTGTCATTTTGACGCATATATGTATATTTTGGGTCTTAAAAAGAGATTATTGATGTTATTGTTAATATTTGAGCCTTTGGATCAATATTGAGAAAAGGGGGAGAAAATGCCATGTTTGGGTATATTTCGGTCATTAGTGTAATTAATGACATTTATTATGGAAATAATGAAATTTGCATAATATGAGATAGAATGGTGGAGTTGGATTTATTAATCACTCACCTTGGAAATTGTTGATAATTTATCTGTTGGATGTAATTATTATCTATTTAGAAATAATTGTTTTGGGCTATTGGTGGAGGATAGTCTTGATTGTTATAAACAATGCATGATGATAAGGCGAACTAAAACTAGTCAATTGAATATGTCATCGAATATGACAATTGGTAGAATACATCAAGTATATGTATTGATTGATTATGTATATGATATATGTTTATATACGTTATGTTGCGTGGGAGGAGATAGGGGATGTACTCCATGGTTTAGGGGAAGATAGGGGATGGACTCCTAAATCGAATATTGTTTGGGGAGGAGATAGGAGATGGACTCCATGGATACAGTAAATATGTGTATCTGTTGAAGTATTGATACAGCGAATCTGTGTCTCATTTATGAAGTATGGAAGTATTCATGTGATATTGATACAGCAAATCTGTGTATCTTTTGTGAATTGTGGAAGTGTTTAATATGAGTGGATATCTCATTGAATTGTTGAAATGAATGAATTATTGATATGAGATGTAATCTCATTTAAAGTATATGGCCGGGTTCTGAGCCAGGATTATGAATTGAGAAATTGGATAAGAAATGGAAAATGGAATGAAACATGGACACTTTTGTCATGTAATTGAAATGGGTTATGAATTGATTTATGTGAGTTAAACATTTATTAAATGCTAATGTTTTAGTTATTGCTCATATTATGTTTAGCATATCTCTACTGGGCATTAGCTCACCCTATATGGGACATCATTTTCAGGTACTGGTAGCATACCACCTCCAAAGACGTGACTTGAGAGGCTTAGTGGCTGGGACACCTTTTGTGATTACATTCTTGTATTACATGTATATCAAGCCAAGGGCTTATTTTGTGTTTTGAGTTAGTACTCTCCTTTTTGAAACCAAGTGTTGGCGTGGAAAGTTGTAAGCCCACAGGGCATTTACTTTTGTTGTCAACATGTAGTACATTTTGTAATGAATACTCTGATGAAATGTAATTATGCTCTATTCTCTTATGTCTAAGCACGTCAAGAATGTATGATTTATGAGTTATTTTTTAGGGCGTTACAACTTGGTATCAGAGCGTAACGGGTTTGAATACTTTTGGTACATGGGAAGTGATTAGTATCACAATGGGTTTGTCTCGCTTGTTAGAGACTTTGGTGTAATGTTATGTGCTTATGTGATAACATGTTTATTTGACTATATGGGTATGGGATTTACTTTCTAGGATGTTGATTGGATCCTTGGGTTTCTGTGAGTCTTGTTGGAAAAGCACTTGATCATTGCTGTTTCTAACCGGAACTCTGGTAACGCCTTGGGACTATCATTATCCAGAAATGAAATTTGTAGGTGCTTATGTGATTATGTGCTTACGTGGAATGAATTACTGTTATTCATGCTTTAGGACGCGGGTGTTATAGCTTCGGCACATTTGTGAATATGCTAACGTTCTTCGTTACCTTTATTAGGATGTCAGGATTAGGACGTGGAGGTAGGCGTGGTAGGCCTAGGAGGCAGGAGATGCCTATACCGGATGAGATTCTGGCGCAGCAGGAGGGTGTCTAACCGGAACTCTGGTAACGCCTTGGGACTATCATTATCCAGAAATGAAATTTGTAGGTGCTTATGTGATTATGTGCTTACGTGGAATGAATTACTGTTGTTCATGCTTTAGGACGCGGGTGTTATAGCTTCGGCACATCTGTGAATATGCTAACATTCTTCGTTACCTTTATTAGGATGTCAGGACGAGGACGTGGAGGTAGGCGTGGTAGGCCTAGGAGGCAGGAGATGCCTATACCGGATGAGATTCTGGCGCAGCAGGAGGGTGTTGGTCAGGCCAATGTGGCCAAGCTAGTAGGTCAGCAGGCCATGGGTGCCTTAGCTTGCGAGATGGCAGGAGCTTTAAAGGAGTCCTTCGGCATTCTCAGAGCTGAGAATCAGGTCCAGGCCCATGTTGCAGAGGCAGGGCCTTCTTTTCTGAAGAGGGAGTTCTTCCGGTCTAATCCGGACGAGTTTATTGGGAATCCGAAAGAGCCACTTAAGGCTAATGAACGGGGCTTTGAAGGTGACCTTGGCATCTTTCCAGTTGAAGGGAAATGCAGGTCAGTGGTGGAAATTCATTAGGGCTTATGTTGATGGTACTTGGGAGGCCTTCGTGGATGCTTTCCAAGAGAAGTTTCTATCTCCCGCTGTCATGGAGAAGTTGAGAGATCAGTTCTGCCAGCTTAAGCAGCTGAGTTCTTCAGTGGCCGAGTTTGAGGCCGCATTTACTAGTTTGTCCAGGTTTGCACCTGAGCTAGTAGCGTCTGAGGAACGCCGTTGTCTGGAATTTGAGAAGAAGTTGAGCCATGGCCTCAAGATGAGAGTTGGGGGTTCTATGACCCGGGAGTAGATGCTGCAACCCATATGGAGATTATGATGCAGGAGGAGGAAGAGAGGCAGAGAGGCTCCAAGAAGAGTCAGGATGGTCAGGAGGATGGTAGGAGACAGAGAGGTGCTAACCCTCAGCAGTCCCAGGGTGCTTTTGTGAGGTCTACCTTTCTAGTGTCGAGTTCAGGTTCTGGGAGAGGCAATCAGGGAGACGTCACCTATTTCAAATGTGGTCAGTTGGGCCACAAGTCTCCAGCTTGCCCGCAGAGGGGAGGAGGTTAGAGAGCAGCTTCATCTTCGGCTCGACCTCAGAGCCAGAGTCAGGGCAGAGGTCAGCCACTGTCTTGTTATCAGTGTGGTCAGGCAGGGCACTTGAAGACGTTTTGCCCGCAATTGAGTGGCACATCTGGTGCATTTGGGTCGAGGCAGAGTTTTCAGCCAGACCAGTCAGTTCAAGCCTCGAGGGCCAATCAGGGGGCTTCATCGTCCCAGTCTGTGCAACAGTCTTTTGCTCCGAGAGGTGAGCAGGTAGATCAGGGGCTTCAGGGCGCGTGTATGCTGTTACCGCACAGGATATTGTACCAGCTCCATCGGTTGTGAGAGGTACCTTCTTGTTTTGTAACTCGGTTGCCAATGTGTTGATTGATATGGGTGCATCCCATTCTTTTATATCTGCTGCATTTACATTTATTTTGGGGTTGGAGTTGGCATAATTAGCATCTCCCATTTGTGTTGCATCACCTGTTGGGGGTGAATTGATTTTGAAACAAGGGTGTAGAGGTTGCGATATAGAGGTCGCCAATCGCCGACTTCCATTTCCTTTTGTAGTTATGCCCATTTCGGGTTTTGATGTTATTTTGGGTATGGACTGGCTATCGTCATACCGGGCTGTTATTGATTGCTACCGCCAGAGGGTCACAGTATGTACCTTGAGCGGGGATTGTTTCCATTTCTTGGGAGATCGGGTTGGCAGTGTGTTACCACCGGTGTACGAACCGCGAGGACGGAGTGAGCTTAGTGGACTTCTCGCTAGCTTTATGAGTGGTGGGTGTGATGAGACCCAGACTGTGTTGTCGAGAGTGGTTTGTGAGTACTCGGACGTCTTTCCCGAGGATCTTGTTAGTTTGTCACCTCATCGAGAGATAGAGTTCTCCATTGATTTAGTGCCTGGCACAGCGCCGATTTCTATGGCACCTTATCGTTTCGCCCTAGCCGAGTTGAGTGAGTTGAAGATTCAACTCCAGGAGTTGCTAGATAAGTGTTTTATTCGCCTTAGTGTATCGTCGTGGAGAGCATCGGCCCTCTTTGCTGAAAAGAAAGATGGTGCCTTGAGACTTTGTATTGACTACCGAAAATTGAATCGGGCTACAGTTAAGAATAAATACCCTATGCCCGTATAGATGATCTATTTGACCAGTTGAAGGGGTCCCGTTGTTTCTCTAAGATAGACTTGAGAGCGGGTTACCATCAGTTGAGGGTTAGGGAGGAGGATATTCCTAAGACGGCATTCCATACACGGTATGGCCATTATGAGTTTCTGGTGATGCCATTTGGGCTCACCAATGCACCGGCAGTGTTTATGGACTTGATGAACCGGATATTCCGAGAATTCTTAGATCGTTTTGTGGTTGTTTTCGTGGAGGTGAATTGATTTTGAAACAAGGGTGTAGAGGTTGCGATATAGAGGTCGCCAACCGCCGACTTCCGTTTCCTTTTGTAGTTATGCCCATGTCGGGTTTTGATGTTATTTTGGGTATGGACTGGCTATCGTCATACCGGGCTGTTATTGATTGCTACCGCCAGAGGGTCACAGTATGTACCTTGAGCGGGGATTGTTTCCATTTCTTGGGAGATCGGGTTGGCAGTGTGTTACCACCGGTGTACGAACCGCGAGGACGGAGTGAGCTTAGTGGACTTCTCGCTAGCCTTATGAGTGGTGGGTGTGATGAGACCCAGAATGTGTTGTCGAGAGTGGTTTGTGAGTACTCGGACGTCTTTCCCGAGGATCTTGTTAGTTTGTCACCTCATCGAGAGATAGAGTTCTCCATTGATTTAGTGCCTGGCACAGCGCCGATTTCTATGGCACCTTATCGTTTCGCCCCAGCCGAGTTGAGTGAGTTGAAGATTCAACTCCAGGAGTTGCTAGATAAGTGTTTTATTCGCCTTAGTGTATCATCGTGGGGAGCATCGGCCCTCTTTGCTGAAAAGAAAGATGGTGCCTTGAGACTTTGTATTGACTACCGAAAATTGAATCGGGCTACGGTTAAGAATAAATACCCTATGCCCCGTATAGATGATCTATTTGACCAGTTGAAGGGGTCCCGTTGTTTCTCTAAGATAGACTTGAGAGCGGGTTACCATCAGTTGAGGGTTAGGGAGGAGGATATTCCTAAGACGGCATTCCATACACGGTATGGCCATTATGAGTTTCTGGTGATGCCATTTGGGCTCACCAATGCACCGGCAGTGTTTATGGACTTGATGAACCGGATATTCCGGGAATTCTTAGATCGTTTTGTGGTTGTTTTCGTGGACGACATTCTGATTTATTCGCCTTCGGAGGAGGAGCACGATGAATACTTAAGAGTGGTGCTTGAGTTGCTCAGAACCCATAGGTTGTATGCCAAGTTTGGGAAGTGTGAGTTCTGGCTAAGAGAGGTTAAGTTCTTAGGCCATGTGGTTTTCGGGGAAGGGGTGTCTGTTGATACATCCAAGATTGAGGCAGTGCAAGATTGGGCGCAGCTTAAGAGTGTTTTTGAGATCCGCAGTTTTCTGGGATTAGCTGGCTATTATCGCCGGTTTGTGAAGGATTTCTCCAAATTAGCTTCACCGTTAGCTAGATTGACGTAGAAAGGGGTCAAATTTATATGGAGTGAGACTTGTGAAAAGTCGTTTCAAGAGTTGAAGGTTAGATTGACCACTGCTCCGGTCTTGATTATTTCAGAGAGAGGTTTGGGTTATGCGGTTTATTATGATGTCTCACGAGAGGGTTTGGGTTGTGTGTTGATGCAAAAGGGGAAAATGGTAGCCTATGGCTCACGCCAGTTGAAAATACACGAGAGGAATTACCCTACTCATGACCTAGAGTTAGCAGTTGTGATTTTTGCCTTGAAGATTTGGAGGCACTACCTTTATGGTGAAAGATTCGAGGTATTCTCGGATCATAAGAGTCTGAAGTATCTATTTACACAGAAGGACTTGAATTTGAGGCAGAGGAGGTGGATGGAGTTCATAGAGGATTATGACTTTGAGTTGCACTATCACCCGGGGAAGGCCAACGTTGTGGCCGATGCCCTTAACAGGAAATCCATTAGTGATGTAGCTTGTGTAGCCATCTGGGAGTGGGAGATGTTGGGTGCACTTGGCGAGTTTGACTTGCTTCTGGGCGAATTCGTGGAGGCTGCGGCCTTGTTTTCTGTTCTTGTGCAGCCTACACTTGTGACTCGAGTGTTAGAGACACAGAGAGGTGACCTTGATGCTGAATCCATCTGAGAGAAAATCTCTAGTGGGAAGGCTGAGAAGGGTTTGTCTGTGTATCCCGACCTGAGTGTAAGATACCGAGACCGCTTGTTTGTACCGGAGTTTTGCTGAGAGGAAGTACTCCGAGAGTTTCACCATTTACGCCTTGCGGTGCATCCGAGAGGCACCAAGATGTATCGTGACTTGGGTCGCCAGTTTTGGTGGCGGGGTATGAAGAGAGATGTGGCAGTTTTCGTATCGAAGTGCCGTACTTGCCAGCAAGTGAAGACCGAACATCAGAGGCCAGCGGGTTTGTTACAACCCTTGCCTTTTGCCGAGTGGAAGTGGGAGCATGTCACTATGGACTTCGTTGTAGGTCTTCCGAGGACTCAGCGGAGTAGTGACGCTATTTGGGTGGTTGTAGACCGGTTGACTAAGTCGGCGCACTTTATCCCTATGCGCGTGAGAGATTCGGTAGATCATCTTGCCGATGTGTATATTCGGGACATAGTGAGGTTGCACGGGATCCCAGTGTCGATCGTCTCTGATAGAGATCCACGCTTTACTGCTAGGTTGTGGCAGAGTTTGCAGAGTACCTTGGGCACTAGGTTGACCTTTAGCACGGCTTATCATCCTCAGACCGACGGGCAGTCCGAGCGTACTATTCAGATCCATGAGGATATGCTTCGAGGTTATGTCCTTGACTTTAGTGGGATGTGGGAGAGGCACTTGCCCTTGGTGGAGTTTGCCTACAATAACAGTTTTCAGTCGAGTATTGGCATGGCACCGTTTGAGGCTTTGTATGGCCGACCGTGTAGGTCTCCGGTTTGATGGGCCGAGGTGGGTGATGCACCTTTGTTGGACCCGGAGTTGGTGAGGGAAACGACGGAGAAAGTTGAACTTATCCGTAGGAGGCTTGCTACAGCCCAGAGTCGCCAAAAAAGTTATGCCGACCGTAGGAGGAGACCTTTGGCATTTGAGATGGGTGATCATGTTTTTCTGAAAATATCACCTAGGCGGGGTTTAATGAGGTTTGGGAAGAGTGGGAAGTTGTCCCCTCGGTTTATTGGTCCCTTTGAGATCCTTGAGAGGATTGGCGAGGTTGCCCATCGTTTGGCCATGCCGCGGCAATTGTCCGGAGTACATGACGTATTTCATGTTAGTATGCTTCGAAAGTACGAGTCGGATCTGTCCCATGTGCTGGATTGGACCGATTGGACCGATTAGGAGGTTGACAAGGATATCTCGTATGACGAGAGACCGGTTCGGGTCTTGGATAGGCGGGATCAAGTCTTGCGAGGCAGGACCATTCCCTTAGTAAAAGTTTTGTGGAAACATCACGAAGTGGAGGAAGCCACTTGGGAACGTGAGGTGGATGTCCGTGAGAAATATCCGGACTTGTTTGTAAATGTTTAACCATGTATTGGGATTTTGTAATATTGATGAACTTTAAGAGCATTAAATATTTTCTGAGTTGTAAAACATTGTATATGTTTTGATTTATGGAAGTATTTTAAAACATGCATTGAAATGAAGTTTAATGTACCAGTGCATATATTGAATGTATTGTAGAAATGGATATATATCATGAACATTGAATATGATATAGAATTGTGGAATATGTTTTGAAATTGGTAAATTTCAAGCGAAAGCATGCTAATAATGCATATTGAGTATATATTGTGAAATGCCTCTTGAAAAGAGATGGAATGATCGGTAATGGGTCAGGTTGTTGAATATTGAGTTGTACTACTGTTGAGAATTGAGAAAATCACGTTTTTGAAAAACTGGTACTTAATTTTGGGGACGAAATTCTTTAAGGGGGGAAGGTTATAACGATCCCGGTTTTCCCTTCATTGTTTAACAGTATTTTGGACTTAGGTTCCGTGGAGTTGGTTGTTGTATATGTCTTGTTGTCATCCTTCAATTCCATATATTTGAGTTTTAGGATGTATTGGGCGTGTTTTGAACAGATTGGCTGAGCTTTAGTCCCATTCCTTGTTGCCTAGATTTTTGGTGGTCCACTCGAGCGGGTTCCTTTGCGCTCGGGTGGAGTTTACACACTATCAGCATTTTGTGCCTCTGCAAAACTTCTGCAAGTGCGTTTTTCACGCTCGAGCGAATTTCCTTACGCTCGAGCGGGCCTATTGGCGCTCGAGCGGGTGTTCGATGTTTGTAAAAGTACTGGAGGAGTGTAATCTACGCTCGAGCGGCTTTTCTTTTGCGCTCAAGCAGGTGTGTTTTACAGTTGTGTCTTAGCGCTTGAGCGGGCATTTTTGCGCTCAAACGGGTTCAGTTTTTGTGTTTGATGCTCGAGCGTCCTATTCTCCGCTCAAACGCGATAGTCATCTATCAGATGGCAGCTAGGTGATTTTGAATCACTTTTCACATTTCCTTTCTCTCTCTTACTTTTCTAAACCCTCTTTTGGGAGCTCCTCTCTCTAGAATATACCTTCTCTCTAGGGTTTGATCTAGTTAGAGTGATCTCCTACCCATGAGCCTTTACAAACAGTGTAAAGCTTGGTGTGGGCTTCCTATCAATCCGAAAATTTCTTGATTTGGAGCACTTCGGAATTTCTTCATCATCTCCTTTGAGTTCCATCTCTTGGAGTAGGGATAACTACTCATTCTTATGTGCTTTAACATAGATGTTGAGCTATTTGTATAGATGGTTTGATTTGGGCAGTTAGGGTTTTGAGATGTGTAATATTAAAAAGAGGGGTTTTGTCCTTTTGGCTCATATATGTATATTTTGGGTCTTAAAAAGATATTATTGATGTTATTGTTAATATTTGAGCCTTTGGGTCAATATTGAGAAAAGGAGGAAAAATGCCATGTTTGGGTATATTTCGGTCATTAGTGTAATTAATGACATTTATTATGGAAATAATGAAATTGGCATAACATGAGATAGAATGGTGGAGTTGGATTTATTAATCACTCACCTTGGAAATTGTTGATAATTTATCTGTTGGATGTAATTATTATCTGTTTAGAAATAATTGCTTTGGGCTATCGGTGGAGGATAGTCTTGATTGTTGTAGACAATGCATGATGATAAGGCGAACTAAAACTAATCAATTGAATATGTCATCGAATATGACAATTGGTAGAATACATCAAGTATATGTATTGATTGATTATGTATATGATATGTGTTTATATACGTTGTGTTGCGTGGGAGGAGATAGGGGATGTACTCCCCGGTTTAGGGGAAGATAGTGGATGGACTCCTAAACCGGATATTGTTTGGGGAGGAGATAGAGGATAGACTCCATGGATACAGCAAATATGTGTATCTGTTGAAGTATTGATACAACAAATCTGTGTATCTTTTGTGAATTGTGGAAGTGTTTAATATGAGTTGAAATCTCATTGAATTGTTGAAATGAATGAATTATTGATATGAGATGTAATCTCATTTAAAGTATATGGCTAGGCTCTGAGCTAGGATTATGAATTGAGAAATTGGATAAGAAATGGAAAATGGAATGAAACATGGACACTTTTGTCATGTAATTGAAATGACTTATGAATTGATTTATGTGAGGTAAACATTTATCAAATACTAATGTTTTAGTTACTGCTCATATTATGTTTAGTATATCTCTACTGGGCATTGGCTCACCCTATATGGGACATCATTTTCTGCTACAGATAGCATGCCACCTCCAAGGACGTGACTTGAGAGGCTTAGTGGCTAGGACACCTTTTGTGATTACATTCTTGTATTACATGTATATCAAGCCAAGGGCTTATTTTGTGTTTTGAGTTAGTACTCCCCTTTTTGAAACCAAGTGTTGGCTTGGAAAGTTGTAAGCCCGCAGGACATTTACTTTTGTTGTCAACATGTAGTACATTTTGTAATGAATACTCTAACGAAATGTAATTATGCTTTATTCTCTTATGTCTAAGTATGTCAAGAATGTATGATTTATGGGTTATTTTTGAGGGCGTTACAGCATTATTGAATCATTTTGTTAGATCTGACTTGGGTTGTTTTATGACTATTGACTTTTCCTTTTATATTTTATACCAAAAAATATCATATATTTTTAAATCAGTAAGATTGAGAAAATTAAATGCAATGAAGCAAACAAATCATCAACGTGTGTGTAGGAATAATTAAATGGAGGATATTTTCTTATCAATAAATAAGCGCCTATAGTTGTGCTTTGGCATATAGTAATCATCGTGCTGTTGTGCAGAATTTTTGAAGAACAGGTATCGATTTTCTTAAATGTGATCTCTCTATTTTTTTTATATAAAAAAAAGTCTTTTTGCTTCCTTTTCGTTTCTTTACTTTGCAAAGTTGGTTTACACCTTTTTTTTTCCTTCATATTTTTATTTAAGTGAGTGTAATTGTTAAATCACGTATTCCTTTAGACAAATAAAACTTTGTTCTATTTTTTAAAAGCTTATTTCTTGATTACCCAAAGAAATGAAGCAACAATTTTAGATTGCAGACAAATTATTTTTTTCTTAAGAGTTTAAACTATCACTTTTCTATTTTTTTCTTAAATATTCAACAATTATATATATATATATATTTTAAAACATTTTATCTACCTTTCGCTTTCTAAATTTATTCTCAAATTTTCTAACCAGACATAACGTAAGAATAAATTAAGGTGCTTAATTAAAACTCTCAAGTATTTTTCCTAATTAATCAAGGACTGTTTTGTACTAATTAGAAATTTTATTAAGAAAAATAATTAGAAATCATTTTTTTTATGGTTGAATATTTAAGATATGAATCTCATTATGAATAATTAAACCAATTCGCATCAATATTTTGTAATTTTTTGACATATTTTAATATAGTTTTTCTACAATTATTAATGAGCAAATGTGTACTAAAGAATTTGTTTGTTAGAAAATTTTTTTACAGCATGTTATTCATCGTATTATAAATTCATTTTAAATGTGGTCACACTGCACAAAATAAAATCTCAACCACACAAATGTGAATTAAAGAGTGTGTTGCCCAAAATAATTTAAACACATCAAGTTATTAATGTCTCGTATGGCAAGTTTAGCATAATAATGTTGCGTTTGATTGAGTGATTTGGGAAAAAATTTAAAAAAAAAAGAAAAGAAAAAACTACGTGAAATAAGTGAAATACAGGTAAATTTTATTCATATTTCACCTATTTATTCTCTTTTTCTTTCTAAATCTCTTTTCAAATCTCTCAACCAACACAACCTAAGAGTATTGTGTCAAATTTTAACACCATAATTAATGTTTGACTAATGACTTTTAAGAGGTACTAGTAATATATTTGTTGGGAGTTTTGGATTGCTTAACATTTAATTTGAATATTTCAATGAATTCTGAATGGATTATATATATTTTTGGCATAAAATAATTATTATTTATGATGAAACAAAGAATTTCAGTTGGTTATGCACATTTGATTAACACATTTAGGTACTATTTAATGTAATATCATCATATATGATAATAAAAATGTCAGTAAATATCTAGACATAACACACGTAACT
This sequence comes from Camellia sinensis, assembly GCF_004153795.1. Lineage (NCBI taxonomy): Eukaryota > Viridiplantae > Streptophyta > Magnoliopsida > Ericales > Theaceae > Camellia > Camellia sinensis. The sequence continues at coordinate 327,978 of NW_021028512.1, forward strand.
TATGACATGTGATTAATCATATCTTGTTATAATCAAATGTATTTTACCTTAGCATTATTGAATCATTTTGTTAGATCTGACTTGGGTCATTTTATGACTATTGCTTTTCCTTTTATATTTTATATCCAAAAATATCATATATTTTTAAATCAGTAAGATTGAGAAAATTAAATGCAATGAAGCAAACAAATCATCAACGTGTGTGTAGGAATAATTAAATGGAAGATATTTTCTTATCTATAAATAAGCGCCTGTAGTTGTGCTTTTATAGCGATCCCGATTTTCCCTCCATTGTTTATTGTATTCCGAACTTAGGTTTCGTGGTGTTGGTTGTTGTATAAGTTTCATCTCCGTCCTTTAATTCTTTGTATATGAGTTTTAGGATGTGTTAGGCAGGTTTGTTACAGGTTGGTAGTGAGTTTGAACCAATAGTTGCTACCCAGATTTTTGCTTCTTCGCTCGAGTGAGGCTTTTGTTGCTCGAGCGAGCTATTTGTTTTGGCTTCTTCGCTCGAGTGAGGCTTTTGTTGCTCGAGCGAGAGTTGAGTGGTGTTTCTGGTGGCTCAAGTGAGAAGTCTTGCGCTCGAGCTTGCGTCTGCGTCTGCGTCTGGTTCTGGACCTGATGGTTGCATTTCTTGGCTCGAGTGAGCTTTCCTTCGCTCGAGCGAGCGAGCTGTATGTTTTGGGTTTCTTCGCTCGAGCGTTCTTCTGGGTTGCTGTAGACACCCCATTTTTGACCATCATCAAGACTTGGATGTCACCATTGGAACACTTGGTGATTACCCTTGTTTGTGTTCGTTTGAAGTTCCCGGAGGTCTCGGCTACGCGCCCTGCCTTAGGATCTCCGAACTTGACCGTTTTGTGTCTGGTTTTGCACCAAACACTTGTGTTTTGCCCTGGAGGGGCAGGGAATGCCTTGTGAGGCATCTCCACACACCACCGGCCATGGCCAGAGGCCACCGGCTGGTTTTTGTTTCCATCAGCAATCTGTTTTGCCGGTCGGCACATTTTGTTGCCGGTCGGCACTCCTTTTTGCCAAAATGGCATCTTTGGCCGGCCGACTACTGTGCATCTGCTTTTTGTAAGCTTTACAAGACAAGAAGCTCTATAAGAGGAGCCCTTCTCTCCCTTGCTTAGGGTTAGACACTTTAGAGAGTTTAGACAGCCATATTAGGGTTTTGAGTTCTAGGGTTTGAATCCATACACATTCTATCTCTATACCTCTCTCTTTTTACCTTTGTGTGTGTTTAATTGTGTTTGTGTCTTACTATTGCACACAAACACATAGTGTTTCACCTTCTCTTAGCTACTGAGGTTCTAAGAGGCTGGTTTTGGTGTTTTGGAGCTGGATTCAAGCCAAAGAGGGCTGTTGGAGCATCATTTGTGAAGGTGATCTACAAGGGTGAGAAACTTCCCTTTTATTCCCCATTTTTGCATTGCTTTTCTACCTATCTTAGAGCTGTTTTCGTGCTTATTGTATAATACAAAAAAGTTCTGTTTTTTAGCCCTTTTGATTGTTTATTATGAGTGTTTTGTGGTTTGGGTTTGTTTGACCCCTCCTAAGCCTTGTAAGGCTCCTTTTTGTGCTATTTTTGTGCAAGTTTCGAGACTTTGGTGTTTGGGCCTCTTCACCACTGAAATCTTGAGGGATTTCAGTGGCGGAGATGGTGCCTTGAAGTCTCCAAAAGGGGAGGGCCACCCCCTCTCCTTGTTGTCCTTGAAAGGGACCCTTTTTGGCCTCTTGAGGGAGCATCATGTTAGAGTGTGTATTGATCATGTCTTGGTTGTTTTCCATGTTTATTATGCCATGATATAACCTTGTTGTGCGTTGGTTTTGGTACACCATGCATACTTAGCATACCTACAATGTAATGCCTTGTTATTGCCTTAATATGCTTTAGGTTGTTAGCCTTTGTTCAAGCATGTTTTAGGCTTAGCTTTGTGAAGATTTTGTGCATATTTTGCCATGTTTAAGGTCTGTCCTAGGTTGTTTGGGTCAAATTTGGCATGCTTAGTATAGCCCATTTACATTCCGGCTTGTTGGCCTTGAGTGTATGAATGTGTAGCATGACATTCTTGCATTGATTTAGTGGTTTGGAACTATCCACCATGTCATTTCAGTCCCCTTTGCATGCCTATATGTTTGCTTCGGACACCTCTTTGAAGCTTTAGAAGCTTGACTTGCATGCTCCATGTTTTGGTCATTGTGCATGCTTTTGATTTTGAGCTATTTAGATGCCATCTAGGTGTCCCTTGGGTGTTGTTTAGGTCTATACTAGACCTATTTTAAGCCCTCTTAGCCTTGTAAGGCTTGGTTGATTTGGTTTTGGTTTAAGCCTCTTGGCTTGCCTTAGGTTTTTGGTTTCGTTTGCATGCCTTGTTTGTCTTGTTTAATTGGCTTAATACCCTTTGTAACATGATTTTCAATGCTTACCTTGCATACCATATGTCCATGTTATGCCTCTTTCAAGTGTGCTTGAGAGTTGCCCTTTTATGCTTAAGTGTTGGTCCTTGTGTGCATGCATGTTCGCATGTAATTTCGCCCTCATTTTATAGTACTTTGGCCACTGTTTTAGGCCTATTTAGAGTTGCCTAAATCATGTATAAGTCCACCTTTTCATCGGTTTGCATTGTCTCATGTTTGCTTGTATGCTTGCATAAGTGTCTTGCCATGCCATGTTGCATTCTTAGCTTGCATGCCTAGATTGCATTGCATCTTGCATGCATGTCTTGTTCCTTGACTTGGTGATAGGAATTGGGCCTTGGTTCATTTGTTTGGTTTGCATTTCATTTGACATGAAAGTTGCACACTTGATTCTTTGGACCATCATGCATGGAAATACGTGATTGGTGGTCCGAGAATCGAGGCACATGCCCCTTTGAGTCATTATCATGATAAGGGACATGGTTGGTGCATATATGCCTTGATTGAATTGTATTGCCATGCAAGTTCTGTCCTCTGCTGCTGTGAGTTGCAGGTTCTGCAGGCATTCTTTGCCGACTGGCATTGTACATTGCCGACCGGCAGTAAATCACCAGCCGATGGATTCATTTTATGCCGGTGACCACAATTCTCTGCCGGTGGTAATTATACTCAGCCGGTGGTGATTCCCAGTATCTAGAGAAGCATACTTGAGACTTTGGCAGTCTTCAGAGAGGCATAGTAGGGAAAACAGAGGCAGACTATGCATGATCGTGCACTTCCGAGCAGGACCCGAGCACGCGCTGCATCTGGCTCTCCTCCCGAGGCAGTTTACTGCTTTTCCTAGCTTAGTTAGTTTGTTAGCTAATCAGGCAATTTGTAATATTTAATTAGCTTGCGTAGTTAATCAATTTGTATTATTTATTTGGTCCTCCGGGCGAGGGCAAATCTGTAATAAGTGTGTGTGAGTGGTGTGTATGTCTTCCAATCCCCACTTCTTTCTTCCCTTTTATTTACCTGGGCATATTTAATTTAGCATACCTTATGCAATGCATGTGTGCATTCATGCATTTGTCTTGCATGCACCGGGCTCGGTACATCACGCTAACTGCATTTGTACTTCAATTCCAAATTGAATACGTGCATCAATTGATCGCATTTCACATGCCATGCATTAGGTTAGCCGAGCCTATTCTAAGTACATCTTGTATGTGTTCCACTAGTCAATTTAACATAAACTAGGACCATGCATGTTCGCTAGCTAGTTTATTGTTTTGGCACAGAGTACTATGTAAGTATTTTCCTGCTTTAGCATCTCGCATGCGTGTGAGTGTGGCCATGATAGTATGCTTACCATGTGGCTAAGTGCTTATATGAGATAAATTGTTTGAATGCCTGTGGGTGAAGGTTGGATTGTTTGAGTTGGAAAATTTCGTTGAAATCCGTATTTTAGCCTACTTGCGAGTAGCAAATAC
>NW_021028512.1:357276-386635 GCF_004153795.1 Camellia sinensis
GTAATAAGATTAGCTAATTAATCGGAATAAGAACACATAACATTTTCAAAACTAGATATCATGGTTAGTAGAGGCCGATCTTTGATCGGGCGAGCGGGGGTGCTCATAGCTGACCTTTCCCAATCGTTCCCAAGTTCCCGAGCCGACGCGACTTTGGTGATGACGGACACGTGGCCATAGGAAAATGAGTCAGGGTTTCCTAAATTTCGCCAAAAATAAAACATTTACGTGGCGACTCTGTATATCTGGCAAAGCAGTCCATGTTTGGCACTTCTTTCCAAAAATCTGTTTTCTCAAAACGATTTGCCAGATTTAGACTCTTTGGTTCAAGATTAAGAACAGTGACACAAATCGAGTCCGAACTGTAGCGGGGTCCCTCGCGGGCGTGCTACAGTTGCCGACCTGAAGCTTCGAATTGTTGGCTCGAGCGAGGCTTTCTACACTCGAGCAAGGTTTCTTTGTGTCTGGTCGCTCGAGCAACCACTCCTTCGCTCGATCGAGCCTCGAATATATCAGTTGGCAGCAGCAACTTCTTCTTCACTTTTTCATCCTCTTCTTTTACACAAACCCTGGACCAGCTGCTCTTTCTCTCTCTATATACCTTCTCTCTAGGGTTTCATCTATTTCTATAGTGTTCCTACCCTAATCTCTTTGTATGAAAGATAGAGGGTGGCATGGGCTTCACTTTAATTTGAACATTTGTGGATTTGGAGCACTTTGGGTTTTCATCATCTTCTCCATTTGGTCTCTTCATTTCGAGGTAGGGATAACCTACTCTATTCTATAAGTTTTGACCTAAATTTTAGTCATTTTGATTAGATGGTGTTGTTTGGTAATTTTGGGAAAGTTAGGTTTTGATTTGAGGTTATAAAAAAAAGGGAGGGTTTTCAAAAGTTAAAATCCATGTGTGTATGAGATTATGAAAAATGGACTTATTGTTGTTGAATTTATGAAAATGAGCCTTAGGGCTAATGTTGGGAAAAATGGAGAAAAGCCCTAATTAAATGTGATCAATTAATTCGAATAATTAATTTGGGGATTTGTGTAATTGAGTTGCAAACCATGAAATTGGGAAATAAAAGAATAGAATGGTGTAGTTGGATTAATTAATCACTCACCTATGAAAATGTTGATATTATATCTGTTTGATGCATTTATTATCTGTTTAGAAATAACTGCTTTGGGCTATCGGTGGAGGATAGTCTTGATTATTGTAGACACTCTATGTTGATTAGGGAAAACTGAAACTAATCACATTGAATATGTCATTGAATATGTCAGTTGGAATAATACAGCAAATATGTGTATTGATTGATCATTGTATATGACAAGTGTTTAAATACATTGTATATGCATATTGTTTGGGAGGAGATAGGGGATGTACTCCATGGTTTGAGAGGAGATAGGAGATGGACTCTCAAACCTATTTGGGAGGAGATAAGGGATGGACTCCATTAGTACAGCAAATATGTGTACTTATTGAAGTATGGAAGTGTTTTAATATGAGTTGTAGTCTCATGTGGATTGTGAATGATAGAAGTGTTTTGATATGAGTCGTAGTCTCATTTAACTGTTTGGCCAGGTTCTGAGCCATGTTTATGAATCGAAATTGTATAAGTAAAGGAAAGTGAATTGAATCATGCACGTAGTTTCATGGAACTGGATTGTGTAGTAAGTTGGTTTACTAGTGTTAGCTGTTTATCAAATGCTAATATTTTAGTTATTACTCATATTTGGTTTAGTATATCTCTACTTGGCTGTGGCTCAATCTATATGAGACATCATTTTCAGGTTCAGGTGATATGCCACCTCCAAGGACGTAGCTTGGGTGGCTTTGAGGCTGAAGAACTTTTGTTGTTGTCTTTTTGTGTATTGCATGTAAATTCAAGCCAAGGGCTTAAGGTGTTTTGAGTTAGTACTCTCTTTTTGTAACCAAGTGTTGGCTTGGAAATTTGCAAGCCTGTAGGGCACCTACTCTTGATGTCAACATATAATACTTTTGTACTAAATACTCTGATGTATGGAATATATTGTCAATTTCTTGTATCACGAATGTTTGAATTATGGGTTTATTTAGAAGGCGTTACAGCTTTGGCAGATAGTAACCATCGTGCTGCTGTGAAGAATTTTTGAAGAACATGTATCAATTTTCTTAAATGTGATCTCTATATTTTTTTTATTAAAAAAAAAAAAAAAAGCATTTTGCTTCCTTTTCCTTTCTTTACTTTGCAAAGTAGGTTTACACCTTTTTTTTTCCTTCAGATTTTTATTTAAGTGAGTGTAATTGTTAAATCACGTATTCCTTTAGACAAATAAAACTTTGTTCTATTTTTTGAAAGCTTATTTCTTGATTAACCAAAGAAATGAAGCAACAATTTTAGATTGCAGACAAATTAATTTTTTCTCAAGAGTTTAAACTGTCACTTTTCTTTTTTTTCTTAAATATTCAACAATTATATATATATATATATATATATATTTGAAACATTTTATCTACCTTTCGCTTTCTAAATTTATTCTCAAATTTTCTAACTACACATAACGTAAGAATAAATTAAGGTGCTTAATTAAAACTCTCAAGTATTTTTCCTAATTAATCAAGGACTGTTTGGCACTAATTAGAAATTTTATTATGAAAAATAATTAGAAATCATTTATGGTTGAATATTTAAGTTATGAGTGTAACGCTCTCAATATAAACCCATAAATCATACATTCTTGACATACTTAGACAAAAGGGAATAAAGCATAATTACATTTCATCAGAGTATTCATTACAAAATGTATTACATGTTGACAACAAAAGTAAATGCCCTGCGGGCTTACAACTTTCCAAGCCAACACTTAGTACAAAAAGGAGAGTATTAACTCAAAATACAAAATAAGCCCTTGGCTTGATATACATGTAATACAAGAATGTAATCACAAAAGATGTCTCAGCCACTAAGCCTCTCAAGCTATGTCCTTAGAGATGACATGCTACCTGTACCTGAAAATGATGTCACATATAGGGTGAGCCAACGCCCATTAGAGATATGCTAAACATAATATGAGCAATAACTAAAACATTAGCATTTGATAAATGTTAAACTCACATAAATCAACTCATAACCCATTTCAATTACATGACAAAAGTGTCCATGTTTCATTCCATTTTCCATTTCTTATCCAACTTCTCAATTCATAACCCTAGCTCAAAACCTGGCCATATACTTTAAATGAGATTACATCCCGTATCAATAATTCATCCATTTCAACAATTCAATGAGATAACAACTCATATTAAACACTTCCACAATTCACAAAAGATACACAGATTTGCTGTATTAATATCCCATGAATACTTCCATACTGCATAAATGATACATAGATTCGTTGTATCAATATTTCAATAGATACACATATTTGCTGTATCCATGGAGTCCATCCCCTATCTCCTCCCAAACAATATCCGATTTAGGAGTCCATCCCCTATCTTCCCCTAAACCGTAGAGTACATCCCCTATCTCCTCCTACATAACACAATATATATAAACACATATCATATACATAATCAATCAATACATATACTTGATGTATTCTACCAATTGTCATATTCGATGACGTATTCAATTGATTAGTTTTAGTTCGCCTAATCATCATGCATTGTCTACAACAATCAAGACTATCCTCCACCGACAGACCAAAGTAATTATTTCTAAACAGATAATAATAATATCCAACAGATAAATTATCAACAATTTCCAAGGTGAGTGATTAATAAATCCAACTCCACCATTCTATCTCACAATGAGCCAATTACATTATTTCCAACTCAATTTCATATTTCCATAATAAATGTCATTAATTACACTAATGACCCAATTATACCCAAACATGGCATTTTCTCAATTTCCCTCAATAGTGACCCAAAGGTCTAAATACTATCAACAACATCAATAACATATGTATGAGTCAAATAAACAAAACCCCTCTTTTCATTTTGAAACCCTAACACCTAAAATTTCCCAACTCCAACATTACATCAAAATGACCAATAGTTTATGTTAAAGACCATAGAAATGAGTAGTTATCCCTACCTCAAGAGATGAAATCCAAAGGAGATGATGAAAATACCGAAGTGCTCCAAATCAAGAAATTTTCAGATTGATAGGAAGCCCACACGAAGCTCTGCACTTTTTGTAAAGGCTCAAGGGTAGGAGATCACTCTAACTAGATCAAACCCTAGAGAGAAGGTATATTCTAGAGAGAGGAGCTCTTAAAAGAGGGTTTAAAAAAGTAAGAGAGAGAAAGGAAATGTGAAAAGTGATTTAAAATTACCCAGCTGCCAACTGATATACGACTAGTCCGCTCGAGCGGAGAATAGGACGCTCGAGCGTCAAACACAAAAACTGGACCCGTTCGAGCGCAAAAATGCCCGCTCGAGCGCCAAGACACACTTGCAAAACACACCAGCTCGAGCGCAAAAGAAAAGCCGCTCGAACGTAGATTACACTCCTCCAGTACTTTTATAGACATCGAACACCCGCTAGAGCACCAAGGTACCCGCTCGAGCGTAAGGAATTCTGCTCGAGAGTGAAAAACAACCCTGCCGTAGTTTTGCAAATGCACGAGATACTGAAAGTGTGCAGACTTCACTCGAGCGCAAAAGGACTCTCTCGAGCGAACAACCAAAAATCTAGGCAACAACACTTGAGACCAAAACTCAACCAACCTGTTACAAATCTGCCCAACACATCCTAAAACTCAAATTTAAGGAATTAAAGGATGACAACAAGACATATATAACAACCAACTCCACGGAACCTAAGTCCGGATACAACAATCAAAGAAGGAAGAACCAGGATCGCTATAACTGCACATATGCTTGAATGTACGTATATAAAGGATGGTAATCATAAGACAAAATTATATCACATGAGTTCAGAAATACATACTACTCCACTGCACCAAACTATTCAAACCCAAAACCCAGGACATCATAACCTTTATAGCTTAGGAAATTTCGCCCCTGAAATTTGGTTACCCCTCTTGTTAACACTTCCAAAGAACATGAACGAAACAACAACAAGGCTCTGAGTGGTAACAGCCACACTAATGACAAAATGAATCCATAATAGCAATAAATGAATCATAACATGGAGATCTCAATCTCAACAACATTTTACTACCATTATCAAAATCTTTCCATGGGCCAAGGCCACAATTCAACAACCACTAATATGATAATCACAAGTACGAGTTCAACAACAATTGTAACAATCCTACAATAGTTCTCATACTCAAAAGACAGCAATAATCATAACAACAAGTGGTTTACAATTTCAACTATTTATTTTCAAACACAAAAGAAATTACAATTTAGAACAAAATAACCGTCCTCAAACAATTCCGAATACTTGGAGCGGACTTCCGCCTCTCGTTTCCTAGTTGCCTCCTTAACTCCATGGTACCTCCACAACACCTTCATTAATGGTATGGTCTTGCCCCTTAACACTTGTTCTCGGGCATCTAAAATCTGAACCATGGAGGGAAACTGTGAGGCATCCTCATCTACCTCTAAGTCGGTCCAATCCAACACATGAGATGGATCCAGCTCGTACTTCCAAAGCATACTAACATGAAACACGTCATGCACCCTGGACAACTGCGGGGGCAAAGCCAAACGATAAGCAACTTCCTCAATCCTCTAAAGGATCTCAAAGGGACCGATAAACCGGGGGGATAACTTCCCACTTTTCCCAAACCTCATCAAACCTCGCCTAGGTGAGATTTTCAAGAAAACATGATCACGCATCTCAAATGCCAAAGGCCTCCTCGTACGGTCGACATAACTCTTTTGGTGACTCTGGGCTGTAATATGCCTCCTACGGATAACCTCAACCTTTTCCGTCGTTTCCCTCACCAATCCGGGCCTAACAAATGTGCATCACCCACCTCGGCCCAACAAACTAGAGACCTACAAGGTCGACCATACAAGGCCTCAAACGGTGCCATACCGATACTAGACTGAAAACTGTTGTTGTAGGCAAACTCCACCAAGGGCAAGTGCCTCTCCCACGTCCCACTAAAGTCAAGGACACAACCTCGAAGCATATCCTCAAGGATCTGAATAGTACGCTCGGACTGCCCGTCAGTTTGAGGATGATAAGCCGCGCTAAAGGTCAACCTAGTGCCCAAGGCACTCTACAAACTCTGCCACAACCTAGCAGTAAAGCGTGGATCTCTATCAGAGACGATCGACACTGGGACTCCGTGCAACCTCACTATGTCCCGAATATACAAATCGGCAAGATGATCTACCTAATCTCTCACGCTCAGAGGGATAAAGTGCGCTGACTTAGTTAACCAGTCTACAACCACCCAAATAGCATCACTACCCCGCCGAGTCCTCAGAAGACCTACAACGAAGTCCATAGTGACATGCTCCCACTTCCACTCGGCTATAGGCAAAGGTTGCAACAAACCTGCTGGTCTCTGATACTCGGCCTTCACTTGCTGACAAGTAAGGCACTTCGATACAAAAACTGCCACATCTCTCTTCATACCCCGCCACTAAAACTGGCGACCCAAGTCACGATACATCTTGGTGCCTCCTGGATGCACCGCAAGGTGTGAATGGTGAAACTCTCGGAGTACCTCCTCTTGGCAAGACTCCGGCACAAACAAGCGGTCTCGGTATCTCACACTCAGGTCAGGATACACAGACAAACCCTTCTCAACCTTCCCACTGGAGATCTTCTCTCGAAGGGATTCTACCTCAAGGTCACCTCTCTGTGCCTATAACACTCGAGTCACAAGGGTAGGCTGCACAACAACAGAAAACAAGGCCGCAGCCTCCACGGATTCGCCCAGAAGCAAATCAAACTCACCAAGTGCACCGAACATCCCCCATTCCCGGATGGCTATATAAGCTACATCATTAATGGATTCCCTGCTAAGGGCATCGGCCACAACATTGGCCTTTCCCGGGTGATAGTGTAACTCAAAATCATAATCCTCAATGAACTCCATCCACCTTCTCTGCCTCAAATTCAAGTCTCTCTGTGTAAACAGGTACTTCAAACTCTTATGATCCAAGAATACCTCAAACTTCTCACCATAAAGGTAGTGCCTCCAAATCTTCAAAGCAAAAATTACTGCTGCTAACTCTAGGTCATGTGTAGGGTAATTCCTCTCGTGTATTTTCAACTGACGTGAGCCATAGGCCACCACCTTCCCTTCTTGCATCAATACACAACCCAAACCCTCTCGTGAGGCATCACAATAGACCGCATAACCCAAACACCTCTCCGGAATAATCAAGACCGGAGCGGTGGTCAATCTAACTTTCAGCTCTTGGAACGACTTTTCACAAGTCTCACTCCATACAAATTTGACCCATTTTCGTGTCAATCTAGTTAACGGCGAAGCTAGCCTGGAGAAATCTTTCACAAACCAGCAGTAATACCCAGCTAATCCCAGAAAACTGCGAATCTCAAAAGCACTCTTAGGCTGTGCCAAATCTTGCACTGCCTCTATCTTGGATGTATCAACAGACACCCCTTCCCCGAAAACCACATGGCCTAAGAACTTAACCTCTCTTAGCCAGAACTCACACTTTCCAAACTTGGCATACAGCCTATGAGCTCTAAGCAACTCAAGCACCATTCTCAAGTGTTCCTTGTGCTCCTCCTCAGAAGGTGAATAAATCAAAATGTCGTCCACAAAGACGACCACAAAGCGATCTAAGAATTCTCGGAATATCCGGTTCATCAAATCTATAAACACTGCCAGTGCATTGGTGAGCCCAAATGGCATCACTAGAAACTCATAATGGCCATACCGCGTACGGAATGCCGTCTTCAGAATATCCTCTTCCCTGACCCTCAACTGGTGGTAACCCGATCTCAAGTCTACCTCAGAGAAACAATGAGACCCTTTCAACTGGTCAAACAAATCATCTATACGGGGCATAGGGAACTTATTCTTAACCGTAGCTCGGTTCAACTTTCGATAATTGATACAAAGCCTCAAGGCACCGTCTTTCGTTTTAGCAAAGAGGGCCGGTACTCCCCACGACGAAACACTAGGGCGAATAATGCCCTTATCTAGTAATTCCTGGAGTTGAATCTTCAACTCACTCAACTCGGCTGGGGCAAAATGATAAGGTACCATAGAAATCGACGCCGTGCCGGGCACTAAATCAATGGAGAACTCAATCTCTCGATGAGGTGGCAAACTAACAAGATCCTCGGGAAAGACGTCTGAGTACTCACAAACCACTCTCGGCAACACTGTCTGGGTCTCATCACACTCACTACTCATAAGGCTAGTGAGAAGACCACTAAGCTCACTCCGCCCTCGCAGATCATACACCGGTGGTAACACACTACCAACCTGATCTCCCAAGAAATGGAAACAATCCCCGCTCAAGGTACATACTGTGACCCTCTAGCGATAGTAATCAGTAACAGCCCGGTATGACGATAGTCAGTCCATACCCAAAATAACATCAAAACCCAATATGGGCATAACTACAAAAGGAAACGAAAGCAGGCGGTTGGCGACCTCTATATCGCAACCTCTACACCCTTGTTTCAGAATCAACTCACCCCCAACAGGTGATACAACACAAATAGGAGATGCTAACTGTGCATACTCTAAACCCAAAACAGATGCAAATGCAGCAGATATAAAAGAATGGAATGCACCCGTATCAATCAACACATTGGCAACCGAGTTGCAAAACAAAAAAGTACCTCTCACAACAGATGGAGCCGGTACTAGGTCCTGCACGGTAACAGCATAGACACGCCCCGTAGGCCCCTGATCTACCTGCTCACCTCTCGAAACAAAAGACTGCTTCACAGACTGGGATGATAAAGCCCCCTGATTGGCCCTCGAGGCCTGAATTGACTGAGCTAGCTGAAAACTCTGCCTCGACCCAGATACACCAGATGTGCCACTCAATTGCGGGCAAAACCTCTTCAGGTGCCCCACCTGACCACACTAATAACAAGACAGTGGCTGACCTCTGCCCTGACCCTGGCTCTGAGGTCGAGCCGAAAATGAAGCTGCTCTCTGACCTCCTCCTCTCTGTGGGCAAGCTGGAGACTTGTGACCCAGCTGACCACATTTGTAACAAGTGACGTCTCCCTAACTACCTCTCCCAGAACCTGAACCCAGCACTGGAAAGGTAGACCTCACAAAAGCACCCTGGGACTGCTGAGGGTTAGCACCCCTCTGCCTCCTACTGTCTCCCTGACCATCCTGACTCCTCTTGGAGCCTCTCTGCCTCTCCTCCTCCTCCTGCATCATAATCTCCATATGGGTTGTAACATCCACAAGACGCCCATACTCTCGAGTCATAGGACCCCCAACTCTCATCTTGAGCCCATGCCTCAACTTCCTCTCAAACTCCAGACAACGGCATTCTTCAAACGCCACAAGCTCAGGTGCAAACCTGGATAAGCTAGTAAATGCGGCCTCAAACTCGGCCACTGAAGAACTCAGCTACTTAAGCTGGCAGAACTGATCTCTCAACTTCTCCCTGACAGTGGGAGACAGAAACTTCTCTTGGAAAGCATCTACGAAGGCCTCCCTAGTACCACCAATACGACCCCTCATGAACTTCTACCACTGACCCGCATCCCCCTTGAGTTGGAAAGATGCCAAGGTCACCTTCAATGCCCGTCTTCGATGCCAAGCATCTTAAACGTCTTCGTCATCTGCTCCAACCACTCATCAGCCTTAAGTGGCTCTTTCGGATCCCCAACAAACTCGTCTGGATTAGACTGAAAGAACTCCCTCTTCAGAAAAGAAGGCCCTTCCTCTACAACATGGGCCAAGACCTGATTCTCAGCTCTGAGAATGCTCAAGGACTCCCTTAAAGCTCCTGCCATCTCGCGGGCTAAGACACCCACGGCCTGCTGACCTACTGGCTCGGCCACATTGACCTAACTAACACCCTCCTGCTGCGCCGGAATCTCATCCGGTATAGGTATCTCCTGCTTCCTTGGCCTACCTCGCTTACCACCTCGTCCTAGTCCTAACATCCTAATAAAGGTAACAAAGAACGTTAGCGCACTCATAAATGTGCCGAAGCTACAACACTCGCGTCCTAATACATTGGACAACTGTAATTCATTCTACGTAAGCACATGATCATATAAGCACCTGCGAATTTCATTTCCGGATAATGATAGTCCCAAGGCGTTACAAGAGTTCCGGTTAGAAACAACATTGATCAAGTGCTTTTCCAACAAGACTCACAGAAATCCAAAGATCCAATCAACATCCTAGAAACTAAATCCCATACCCATATAATCACATAAACATGTTATCACATAAGCATATAACATTACATCTAAGTCACTAACAAGCGAGACAACCCATTATGATACTAATCACTTCCCACATACCCAAGTATTCGAACCCGGTTCGCTCTGATACTAAGTTGTAATGCCTTCAAAATAAACCCATAAATCAAACATTCTTGACATGCTTAGACAAAAGGGAATAAAGCATAATTACATTTCATCAGAGTATTCATTACAAAATGTATTACATGTTAACAACAAAAGTAAATGCCCTGCGAGCTTACAACTTTCCAAGCCAACACTTGGGTACAAAAAGGAGAGTACTAACTCAAAGCACAAAATAAGCCCTTGGCTTGATATACATGTAATACAAGAATGTAATCACAAAAGTTGTCCTGGCCACTAAGCCTCTCAAGTTACGTCCTTGGAGGTGGCATGCTACCTGTACCTGAAAATGATGTCCCATATAGGGTGAGCCAATGCCCAGTAGAGATATGCTAAACATAATATGAGCAATAACTAAAACATTAGCATTTGATAAATATTAAACTCACATAAATCAACTCATAACCCATTTCAATTACATGACAAAAGTGTCCATGTTTCATTCCATTTTCCATTTCTTATCCAATTTCTTAATTCATAATCCTGGCTCAGAACCTGGCCACATACTTTAAATGAGATTACATCTCATATCAATATTTCATCCATTTCATCCATTTCAACAATTCAATAAGATAACAACTCATATTAAAAACTTCCACAACTCACAAAAGATACACAGATTTGCTGTATCAATATCACATGAATACTTCCATACTTCATAGATGATACACAGATTCGCTGTATCAATACTTCAACAGATACACATATTTGCTGTATCCATGGAGTTCATCCCCTATCTCCTCCCAAACAATATCCGGTTTAGGAGTCCATCCCCTATCTTCTCCTAAACTGTGGAGTACATCCCCTATCACCTCCCACACAACACAATGTATATAAACACATATCATATACATAATCAATCAATACATATACTTGATGTATTCTACCAATTGTCATATTTGATGACATATTCAATTGATTAGTTTTGGTTCGCCTAATCATCATGCATTGTCTACAACAATCAAGACTATCCTCCACCGACAGCCCAAAGTAATTATTTCTAAATAGATAATAATTACATCCAACAGATAAATTATCAACAATTTCCAAGGTGAGTGATTAATAAATCCAACTCCCCCATTCTATCTCATAATGAGCCAATTACATTATTTCCAACTCAATTTCATATTTTCATAATAAATGTCATTAATTACACTAATGACCTAATTATACCCAAACATGGCATTTTCCCTCTTTCTCTCAATAGTGACCCAAAGGTCCAAATACTATCAACAACATCAATAAATTCCATTTTAGACCCAAAACACATATGTATGAGTCAAATAAACAAAACACCTCTTTTCATTTTGAAACCCTAACATCCAAAATTTCCCAACTCTAACATTACATCAAAATGACTAATAGTTTATGTTAAAGACCGTAGAAATGAGTAGTTATCCCTACCTCAAGAGATGAAACCCAAAGGAGATGATGAAGAAATCCCGAAGTGCTCCAAATCAAGAAATTTTCGGATTGATAAGAAGCCCACACCAAGCTCTACAATCTTTGTAAAGGCTAAAGGGTAGGAGATCACTCTAACTAGATCAAACCCTAAAGAGAAGGTATATTCTAGAGAGAGGAGCTCTCAAAAGAGGGTTTAGAAAAGTAAGAGAGAGAAAGGAAATGTGAAAAGTGATTTAAAATCACCCAGTTGCCAACTGATATACGACTAGTCTGCTTGAGCGGAGAATAGGACGCTCGAGCGTCAAACACAAAAACAGGACCCACTCGAGGGCAAAAATGCCCGCTTGAGTGCCAAGACACAACTGCAAAACACACCCGCTCGAGCGCAAAAGAAAAGCCGCTCGAGCGTAGATTACACTCCTTCAGTACTTTTGTAGACATCGAACACCCGCTCGAGCGCCAAGGTACCCGCTCGAGCACGACCCGCTTGAGCGTAAGGAATTCCGCTCAAGCGTGAAAAAAAAACCCTGCAGTAGTTTTGCAAACGCACGAGTTACTGAAAGTGTGCAGACTCCACTCGAGCATAAAGGGACCCGCTCGAGCGGACAACCAAAAATCTAGGCAACAACACTTGAGACCAAAACTCAACCAACCTGTTACAAATCTGCCCAACACATCCTAAAACTCAAATTTAAGGAATTAAAGGATGACAACAAGACATATAACAACTAACTCCACGGAACCTAAGTCCGGAATACTGTTAAACAATAAAGGGAAAACCGGGATCGCTATAATGAATCTCATTATGAATAATTAAACCAATTCACATCAATATTTGTAATTTTTTGACATTTTTTAATATAGTTTTTCTGCAATTCTTAATGTGCAAATGTGAACTAAAGAACTTGCTTGTTAGAGCAATTTTTTACAGCATGTTATTCATCATATTATAAATTCATTTTAAATGTGGTTACACTGCACAAAATAAAATCTCAACCACACAAATGTGAATTAAAGAGTGTGTTGCCCAAAATAATTTAAACACATCAAGTTATTAATGTCTCATATGGCAAGTTTAGCATAATAATGTTCGTTTGATTGAGTGATTTGGGAAAAAATTTATAAAAAAAAAGAAAAGAAAAAACTACGTGAAATAAGTGAAATGCAGGTAAATTTTATTCATATTTCACCTATTTATTCTCTTTTCTTTCTAAATCTCTTTTCAAATCTCTCAACCAACACAACCTAAGAGTATCGTGTCAAATTTTAACACCATTATTAATGTTTGACTAATGACTTTTAAGAGGTACTAGTAATATATTTGTTGGGAGTTTTGGAATGCTTAACATTTAATTTGTATATTTCAATGAATTTTGAATGGATTATGTATATTTTTGGCGGAAAATAATTATTATTTATGATTAAACAAAGAATTTCAGTTGGTTATGCACATTTGATTAACACATTTAGGTACTATTTAATGTAATATCATCATATATGATATTAAAAATGTCAGTAAATATCTCGACATAACACACGTAATTAATGACATGTAATTAATCATATCTTGTTATAATCAAATGTATTTTACCTTAGCATTATTGAATCATTTTGTTAGATCTGACTAGGGTCATTTTATGACTATTGACTTTTCCTCTTATATTTTATACCCAAAAATATCATATATTTTTAAATCAGTATGATTGAGAAAATTAAATGCAATGAAGCAAACAAATCATCAACGTGTGTGTAGGAATAATTAAATGGAGGATATTTTCTTATCAATAAATAAGCCCTTGTAGTTGTGCTTTGGCAGATAGTAATCATCGTGCTTCTGCGAAGAATTTTTAAAGAACATGTATTGATTTTCTTAAATGTGATCTTTGTATTTTTTTTTAAAAATAAAGCATTTTGCTTCCTTTTCTCTTCTTTACTTTGCAAAGTAGGTTTACACCTTTTTTTTTTCCTTCAGATTTTTATTTAAGTGAGTGTAATTGTTAAATCACATATCCCTTTAGACAAATAAAATGTTGTTCTATTTTTTAATAGCTTATTTCTTGATTACCCAAAGAAATGAAGCAACAATTTTAGATGGATTGGGTATCTCAGTTTATCAGAAGAACATAGATTGACTGGGGTGCAATCCTACAAAATGGTGTTTTCTAGAATTTCAACATTCTGAAGGATCCCTGTATCTATGCTATTTCTAGGCTTTGCAGTGGGCTATTATTTGGGCTGATCTGTTCTGCTATTGGTAGATGATCTGTTTTGCTATTGGTATGATACTGGTCTTGCTTTTGGACTGCTGGATTATTTTTGTTGATCGTTTCTTTGTTTTTCTTCTTCTTGGGTTTGGTTCCTCACCAAACTCCTGGGGTGAGCTTGCTTACTGCTCTTCCTCTCCTTTTTTAATGTAATCTCTTTTCTTGTATGGTTTTTACATCAATAAAGGTTCTCTTTTTGCTGATCAAAAAAAAAAAATTAGATTGTAGAAAAATTATTTTTTTCTTAAGAGTTTAACTGTCACTTTTCTTTTTCTTCTTAAATATTCAACAATTTTATATAAATATTTTTTTAACATTTTATCTACCTTTCGCTTTCTAAATTTATTCTCAAATTTTCTAACCAAACATAACGTAAGAATAAATTAAGGTGCTTAATTAAAACTCTCAAGTATTTTTCCTAATTAATCAAGGACTGTTTGGTACTAATTAGAAATTTTATTAAGAAAAATAATTAGAAATCATTTTTTTTTATGGTTGAATATTTAAGGTATGAATCTCATTATGAATAATTAAACAAATTCACATCAATATTTGTAATTTTTTGGCATTTTTTAATTTAGTTTTTCTGCAATTATTAATGAGCAAATGTGAACTAAAGAATTTGCTTGTTAGAGAAAATTTTTACAGCATGTTATTCATCATATTATAAATTCATTTTAAATGTGGTCACACTATACAAAATAAAATCTCAACCACACAAATGTGAATTAAAGTGTGTGTTGCCCAAAATAATTTAAACACACCAAGTTATTAATGTCTCCTATGGCAAGTTTAGCATAATAATATTGCGTTTGATTGAGAGATTTGGGGGGAAAAATTAAAAAAAAAAAAAGAAAAGAAAAAATTACGTGAAATAAGTGAAATGCAGGTAAAGTTTATTCATATTTCACCTATTTATTCTCTTTTTCTTTCTAAAAATCTCTTTTCAAATCTCTCAACCAACACAACCTAAGAGTATCGTATCAAATTTTAACACCATAATTAATGTTTGACTAATGACTTTTAAGAGGTACTAGTAATATATTTGTTGGGAGTTTTGAATGCTTAACATTTAATTTGAATATTTCAATGAATTCTGAATGGATTATATATATTTTTGGCAAAAAATAATTATTATTTATGATTAAACAAAGAATTTCAGTTGGTTATGCACATTTGATTAACACATTTAGGTACTATTTAATGTAATATCATCATATATAATATTAAAAATGTCAGTAAATATCTCGACATAACACACGTAACTAATGACATGTAATTAATCATATCTTGTTTTAATCAAATGTATTTTACCTTAGCATTATTGAATCGTTTTTTCAGATCTGACTTGGGTCATTTTATGACTATTTTATATCCAAAAATATCATATTATTGTAAATCAAAAAGATTGAGAAAATTAAATGCAATGAAGCTAACAAATCATCAACGTGTGTGTAGGAATAATTAAATGGAGGATATTTTCTTATCTATAAATAAGCGCCTGTAGTTGTGCTTTGGCAGATAGTAATCATCGTTCTGCTGTGAAGAATTTTTGAAGAACATGTATCGATTTTCTTAAATGTTATCTGTCTATTTTTTCTTTTTTTTAAAAAAAAAGCATTTTGCTTCCTTTTCATTTCTTTACTTTGCAAAGTAGGTTTACACCTTTTTTTTTCCTTCAGATTTTTATTTAAGTGAGTGTAATTGTTAAATCACATACTCCTTTAGACAAATAAAACTTTGTTCTATTTTTTAAAAGCTTATTTCTTAATTACCCAAAGAAATGAAGCAACAATTTTAGATTGCAGACAAATTATTTTTTTCTTAAGAGTTTAAACTGTCACTTTTCTTTGTACTTTTCTCTTTTTTTTTTTCTTTTTTTTTTTGCAACGAATCTCACTAAACTATTATTGAAGTCCAAAAGACGTTTGAATTTACTGTTCATCCTTCTAATTGTTGATAACACAATTAACAGCTATACACAATTGCTAAGAATGTAGATGGAAAAAATAAGGAGTTTCTAAATGCACCCACTAATCAAATCTCTACACTTATTTGTACAACAGTTGTATAAGTGTTACAAAGCATGTGTCATATGTAAATAAAAAAATTTAAAAATTAAAGAGTGTATTTAAAAGCACCCAAAATGAAGTGCTCATTTGGTTGTTAAGTTACCGTGTAAAAAAACACGATATTCATACACTAATTTTTTGTAAAATTTAAGAATAGAATAATATGACAATAACATTTTTGATTTTCAATAAATAGATATAAATGAGACGCATCATTTTGTTTAAAATTTTTGTATAAATAATTTATTTGTATAACTGTTGGCTGCAATCCTTTGATTTAGAAATTTTCAAATATGGACATGGGAAGTTCTTCTTTTAATCCACAATCTTCTGCATGGGATGAGACTGTGGCTTCTTCTTCTTCTGGGGCTTCTGGTTGGAGAAGCTGGTCGGAACCTGAGGCATGTGAGTTAAGGCAGTGAGTTAATCACCACTTTGTCGAGTTCACTGATCCTCTAGAATTCCCTTCTGATGCTCGAAGTTCGGTGGTTTATCCTTACGTGCCCATCAACCACCGATGCAGTTTAGAAGACAATCTACTTGTAGTATGGTGCACATCCTCTATGCGTACAAAGATAGTACAAGCTACCTGACGCCCAGAAGAGGCACAAGGGTATAACCCATCATTCTTAGCTCAGAAGGCGAGGCTTTGCCCTTTTGACTGGCTTGATTGTGTTAATGTCCCTCAGTTTCCTCCTTCTTTCGAAATGGAAGCCTCAATACCTCCTCCTCCGCAAAATCCCTGCTGGACAGAGAGACTGAGGCTTACCCTTTTTGCGGACAAGGTTTTTCCTCCTTATAATCCTCCACCTTCCCCTACTTCAACTCAACGAAAGCAAGCCCAACTTTTGCTGGCGGCCTTTTCTTCCTTGCCTTTCAATGTTCTTGAAGACGATGTTCCTCTCAAGAACCTTCGATGGGCTTGTGATATTATGACTCAGGGTTACGTGCTCAACCCCATCACCCAAGCAGAACTCCAAATGTTTTTGGACCAACTCCCGTTTCTTCTCCATTGGCACCGGACTTCTGTGGCCACCATCCAATCTTTGAACCAACTTTCATTCCTTCGAGTTCATACCCAGTACGAAGTAGAGAACCTCATCGAAGAATACGATGACTTCAAGAATAAAGACTCTGCGTACTGGGATGACTTGGATATGGAAGAGCTGGAACAATGGTTAAAAGAAACAGTGTTCGAAATAAAGGCTGAAGAACTCTTCTATCAAGTAAGAGCACATCAACTTCAGCAGCCAAGATTGGAGAAAATAGAGGATAGAATAAAAAAGGAACAGAAATTTATTGACCATAGCAGGACTAAATTCCATGATATTGTTATTATTCTATTCCTTACTTTTATAAACTCAAATTTGTACCCAAGGAGGGCCTTTTGATGGAATTGCCTTCGTTTTAATATAGCTAAGACTTTTTTTTTTTTGTTTGGCATGGTTTGACTTTATCTCTGTTTGTCTTTATAAGCAAATTTAGCACTTCGAACTCCACAATCTCATCCTTTGAATCTGGATTCAATCATCTCAAATGAAACACTGAAAAAAACCAACATTAACTTTTCCAATTCATGGAATACAGTTGATGGGCATTTTATATCGTCCACAACCCTCAAACCATTCCATATCGGTTGCAAATCCTCATAAGCTCATTTCAACTGAAAGAGTTAAACAGATTTTTATTGTTCACAAATGGATTTCCTATCCTAGACAAAAATTAAAAATAGTACGAAACACTTATCGACTAAGGTAAGCCTATTTTTAAAACAGTCACATAGAGTGGCATTGTGTTCCACCAACAACATTATATAGGATGTGATGATATAGCCATTGGCTTTTTCTAAAAAAAGCCAAATCAGAAATTAACATTGGGTACCTAGGAAAAAGAGGAACAGAAATAAGGCCATGGTTCTTCCAAAATGGACTCTCATGGAAAGACAACACAATTGTTATCCATCTTCATTTGATGCTAGATTTTTCTTCTCTCCCCATACATGTAGGATAGAAATACTGTTCAACTATGAAAATAAAACATTGTTGTGAGCGTGTAGATGTCCCCAAACGCCCCGGGAGGGAATCCCGTTCTGTTCATTTGGGTTCACTACAGTTCGGACTCAATGTCACGGTCCTGTATCTAATCTCGCAGAGTGCAATGCAAGACCGATGAATCATCAAAGAGTCCAAATCTGGCAAATCGTTTTTGAAAATAGATTTTTTTGAATAAAGTGCCAAACATGGACTGCTTTGCCAGATACAGAGTCGCCACCTAAATATTTTATTTTGGGGAATTTAGGAAACCCTGACTCGTTTGCCTAAGGCCACGTGTCCGTCATCACCAAAGTTGCCTCGGCTCGGGAACTTGGGTACGATTGGGGAAGGTCACTTCGTGAGCACCCCCGCTCGCCCGATCAAAGATCGGCCTCTACTAACCATGATATCTAGTTTTGAAAACTTTATGCGTTCTTATTCCGGTTATTAGCCTAGATTTACTATGTGATGCGCACAGCATACAAGTATAGACTGGATCGCCTAAGACAACTCGAAATGCGTGCACGCGTGCACGCAAATCGATGACCTACCCTCAGGCACCGAAATGCCACTCTCAGTGGGCTAAATTAAAACTCACAGTCAATACATATTCCAATTTCAATAATCCAACCTTCACCCACAAGCATTCTGGCAGTATTATCAACATAAGCAGTTAGCCTCATGGTAAACAAGCTATCATGGCATGTCACTCACACGCATGCAAGGATGCTAAAGCATAAACACTTACCGAGTCTACTCCAAGCCAAAACAGAAAACAAATTAGTAATTAATGCATGATCCTAGTTCATGTTAAGATGGCTAATGCAAACACATGCAAAATGTAACAAGAAAATGGGCTCGGCTATCCCTAAGAATTGGCATATGGGATGCTACAGCTAACACGTGTTCAACTTGGAATTAGAATTACAATGCAGTTAGTATGATGCGCCAAGCTCGTGCATGCAATACAGATGAATGATGCAAACATACAAAGCTAGACTAATTGAAAACATGCCCCTAATCCTAACCATCATTAGGCTGGTAAATAAAAGGGAGAAAGACGTAAGGTTTGAGAGAAGACATCACATCACACACACGCATACTTTATTACAATTGTGCCCTCCCTCTGGACGCGTCCGAAGAAATAGTCAGAATTAGATAACAAACTATAAACTAATTTAAAAATAGTTAACAGACCACTAACTAGTTAAGTAAATTAACTAAGCTAATAAAGAGGAGTAAAACAGCCTCGGGAAGAGGGTCCAATGCATGACGTGCTCGGCTCCGCTCGGAAATCCACCACCATGCACAAGCTGCATCTGTTTTCACTGTTTTATGCCACTGAAAATTGCACAAGTCCCAAGGATGCTTCAATCACTCCCTGATCACTGTGGAATATCACCCGCCAAGAGGAATGGTCACTGTCCATGGGAAAGTGGTCATCGACCAGTTGTTAAGGCTCTCGGCCATCCATTATTGGTCGATCGGCACTGATGGAAAATGTCGGTCGACCATATCTTCCTGCAGAACCCTGTTTTGACATAGCAGCAAGAGACAGACAAGACATGGCAATGCATTTCACATCAAATGTTTGCACAACCAACCTCCCTATCATGTTTAAGACTCAAGGGAGTATGGTACTCGACCCCCGGACCACCAATCATGCATTTCAATGCATGATGGTTCAAGAGGCCAAAGTGTACAATTTCAATGTCGAATGGACTGCACACAAAACACATAAAGGACCCAACCTCTATCATGCTTGATCAAGAGGCAAGGCATGCATGATATGCACAATGTTATGCATCCTAAGCATGCAAGCTAAGTATGCAACATGAACATGCAAACAAGCAATGTGTATTAGGCACGCAACCTAAGCAAACAAGCATGCGAGGCATGTAACAACCATGCTAATGACAAACATGCAACAACATGTAAAGGGGACTTAGAATGGAAGCATGTAAGGCAACTTAACAAAGAAAATGCATGCCAAATGCAATGTGATTCAAGCATGCGACAACATGCGATAGGCCAAGTATGCAACAACACGCAAGGCGAGCATGCAACAACATGCGAAGGATGGACTTACACCAAGATGGACAACTCTCTAATAGGTCCAAAACAGTGGCCAATATGACAAGGAAATGGAGGCAAATGTACATACAAACATGCATGCATACATGGTCCAATACTTAAGCATAAAGAGGTAACTTTTAAGCACACTTAAAAGGAACTAACATGGACAAATGGCATACATTGTAAGCTCTGAAATCATGTTAGAAAAGGTGCCAAACCAACTAAACAAATCAAGCAAAGCATGCAACAAGGTCCAAGGCTCAAGGCTAGCCAAGGGGCACAAGCCATGACCATGTCAACCGAGCCTCGAAGGGCCAAAGGGACTCAAAACAGTCCCAATGCAGACCAAAACAAGGCCAAAGACACACTTAGATGGCATCCCAAATGCCTACACATGATGGCATACACAATGGCACAAAATAGGGCGTGAAACACAAACTCTTTAAGACTTTAAAGAAGCATCAATTGTGAGTAAACAAGCATGTCACATGGACTGAAATGACATGGTAAGTGACTCCAAGTCACTGAAATAATGCAAGTAAAGCATGCTAAAGGCTCCAATACTCAAAGCCTACAAGCTAGGTTGCATGGTAGCTATACAAAGCAAGTCATGGATTACCCAAACAACCAAAATTAGACCTCAAGCACACCAAAACATGCATAAAAGCTTCACAAAGCTAAGCCAAAATCATGCTAAAAATACATGTTACAACATGATGCCTGTTAAGGCCAAAACATGGGATTACAAGACCAGTGTATGGAGCATACAAGGCATGTCTAAACCAACTTAAAATGCATTGAAATGGAGCTAAAGCAAGCTAGGCATACAAGCTACAACACAAGCCATTTGTGTGAGCATCAAAAACAACATGGAGAGGGGATGACCCTCTCCCATTTAGGACACCGAAACTACCTTTCCACCACTAAAAATCCTCTGGATTTCAGTGGTAGAGAGGTCTTGCAAAGACTAAAGCAAGGGCCAAAATAGATGGCCTAAAACAAGGCCTAACAAGGCCTTGGAGGGGGGAAACAACCCCAAACCTCAAAGAGACCTTAAAAAAAGATCAAAAGCAGGTAAAAATAGAACTTTTATCAGTTATACGCCAAGCTTAAAAATGGATGCAAGATAGGTTAAAAGCTAGTGTAAAAATGGGAAATATAAAGCAATAATGTTCACCCTTGAAGAACACCTCAAGAACAGCAACTCCAGCCCCCTCCTTCTGATCAAAACCAACTCAAAACTCCAAGAACAACCTCTCAACACCTCAATAACCAAGGTATAGTGTAACACTAGGTGTTTTAGTGCAAAAATAGGAACAAAAACACACTTTTGAACACTATTACACACACAATCTAGAGAAAGAGGGAGATATAGAGAGAGAGTGATATGTATGAGATATATATGTTTGATTTGCTGAACCTCTCTAAAGGAGAAGGGAGGCTCTCTTTTATAGAACAAACAAGGGCCTAAGCTTCTTAGAGAAGCTAAAACAAAGGGATCAAGGCTTCTTGAAGAAGCTAAGGCAAAGGGGTCAAGGCTTCTTGAGGAAGCTAAGACAAAGGTCCAAGCTTCTTGAGGAAGCTAAGACAAAGGGTCAAGCTTCCTCAAGAAGCTAGAGCAAAGGGTGCAAAGGGTGCAAATCCTCCATACACGTGTATGGGGGGGTATAAAGTGGATGCCAGTTGTGACAGCTGGCATAAAAGAGCTCCAAAAAGCAGATAGAAGGGGGTCGACCAGCATTAATGGCTGATTGACTAACAAAGGTAGCCGACCGACCATTAAGAGTGCCGACCGGCCATCACCAATGGCCGGTGGAAAGAAATCACGGCCGGTGACATCATGTCACAGCCGATGGGTTTCAGGGATGGTTAACAAGCCTCTTCCAATCCTCATAAACACAAAACACAAGTCCTTGGTTCAAAACCAAGCACAAAACAGTCAAGTTAAGAGGTCTTGAGGCAAGGCGCACAGCCGAGTCCTCTGAGAACTCAAAACAAACACAAACATGGATGATTATTGAGTGTTCAAACGATGACGCCCAAGTCTTGAGGATGGTCAAAAATGGGATGTCTACAGTTGCCCCTCTTTGACAGAACTCGAAAGTCATAACAATGACGGGAGTGAAGGTCAAAGCCCAGAGACGACCCATTTTTGACAAGGCCGAAGACTGAGGCAAAGCATACAAGCTACAGATAAAGGTATGCGCCCGAAGGCAGGGGCAAAATGCAAGACAATGCATAGAGCCGAGCATAACTTATGATTATGCAAAGAAAGCTGTAACGAAGCATAACATGCAACAGTTTTAAGCAAGCCGAAAACCAAACTACATTACAATGTAGAGAGGGTGTAAGAGAATTATTCAATTCTCGTTACGTTTGACACGGAGAATACAATACCTGTCTAGCTCGTCTAGTCACGCTAGCTTCAAATGAACCGTACATACAATATTGTGCCTGTAAAAGAAAGAAACTTAACAGGTACAATATTGTTAGCAATATGCATAACGATGCAATCTAAAACTGCGTGACAACGCGAGTGAGGTGTGCATGACAATACAACCTAAGGGCGACGCATAACAATGCGGTATGGATACAAGACAATGCAACCTAGGTGTGACGCATAACAATGCAGGTATAAGATGCAAAATGATATGCGATATTACAAAACAATGTAATAATATATAATGTATTGAAACAATGCAAATGATATGCAATGCATTTGAGATGATCAAACCACAAGCAGTACAATGCCACACAAATATCATGAAGAGGATGGAGATACAACATAAAACTCCGTCTAACATAGAAAAGGTACCGACACCCTCAAACCACAATCCCATCAGTGGAATAGGCGCGTACACATGCAGAACTATGTGTGTGTAGACGGAACACAAAATACAAGTAATTGGGTGGCATGATATAAGTGAGGAATGACCTGCTGAGGAAAGATCGTGATCCTAAATGCTGGATGCAACACACTGTACTATAATGCAATAAATGCAATGGATAAGGCGCGTGGCCAAACCGTATCTTGCCTAGGAAAAGCATTGACACAAACAAACCACGTTTAACACGGAAATGGTGCCGTCACCCTCAACATTAGGTGCGTACACATAATATCATAACCATGCTTCAACGTGAAAAGTATGGGCACATACCAGACCAAGCTCAACATGGAAAGGCACAAGCCATAGATGGATAATGCAGTAAATGCATGCAAACTACAATGTAATATATACTCTATATGCAATGCAATGTAATAGCTAAATGCGATGAATGGAATGGATAAGGTGCGCAGCCAAACCGTATCTTGCCTAGGAAAGTCATGGACAGAAACAAACCACGTTTAACACGGAAATAGTGCCGTCACCCTCAACACTAGGTGCGTACACATAATATCATAACCATGCTTCAACGTGAAAAGTATGGGCACATACCAGACCAAGCTCAACATGGAAAGGCGCAAATGATAAATGGAGGTGATGCAGTAAATGCATGCAATATGTGCTATGTACAATGCAATATACATACTAGATGATGCAGTAGAAAAATGCATGACAATGCAAATGAGATATACATGACAATGCAAGATAGAGAAATGCATGGCAATGCAAATGGAAGCGAAACATGCATGTCGACGTAAGTGAAGAGTGCATGACAATGCAGGTGGAAGTGAAACATACGTGTCGACGCAGGTGGAAGCGAAACATGCGTGTCGACGCAAGTGAAAAGTGCACGACAATGCAGGTGGAGGCGAAACATGTGTGTCGACACAAGTGAAGAATGCATGACAATGCAAGTGGACGCGAAACATGCTTGTCAACGCAAGTGAAGAATGCACGACAATGCAGGTGGAAGCGAAACATGCGTGTCGACACAAGTGAAGAGTGCACGACAATGCAGGTTAAAGTGCGTAACAACGAAATGTACTAACAAGTGTAGATAGACTGCGCAGGACAGCGCGAATGTAATACAATGCGATACAAGTGCAGGTGGGATGCGTAAGATAGCGTAAATAGAACAATGTAATGCACAAAACAGTGTAATGCGCAAAATAGTGCGATGCGTTAGACAACGCGAGTGCACAAGACATTGCGAATGCACAAGATAGTGCGATGCGCTAGACAACGCGATGCATTAGACAACGTGAGTGCACAAGACAGTGCGAATGCACAAGATAGTGCGAGATGCGCTAGACAGCGCGATGCGTTAGACAACGCGAGTGCACAAGATAGTGCGATGCGCTAGACAGTGTGAGTGCACAAGATAGTGCGAATGCACAAGATAGTGCGATGCGCTAGACAGCGCAATGCATTAGACAACGCGAGTGCACAAGACAGTGCGAAGGCACAAGATAGTGCGATGCGCTAGACAGTGCAATGCGTTAGACAACGTGAGTGCACAAGACAATGCGATTGCACAAGATAGTGCGATGCGCTAGACAGCGTGAGTGCACAAGACAGTGCGAATGCACAAGATAGTGCGATGCACTAGACAGTGCAATGCGTTAGACAGCGTGAGTGCACAAGGCAGTGCGATTGCACAAGATAGTGTGATGCGCTAGACAACGCGATGCGTTAGGCAACGCGAGTGCACAAGACAGTGCGAATGCATAAAATAGTGCGATGCGCTAGACAGCGCGAGTGCACAAGACAATGTGAATGCACAAGATAGTGCGATAAAATGCATTTTCTATGTAAGTGAGGTGCATGTTCTATGCGAAAGATACGAGCATTTTCTATGCAAGTATGGGGGAATGCATTTTCTATTCAAAAGATACAAACATTTTCTATGCAATATGGAAACCATATTCTATGCACAAGACAAGAGAATATTCTATGCAATAGAGGAGCATCAAACATGTATTCTGCTGCCTCCGATTTACCTCTCGGAGGACTTTGCAACACACTCAGCTCGAAAAGGGTACACCCCGTTCGTACTGGCGAGGGGTATCATCTGCATGTGCAAACCACAGGTGCTGCTTGGACTGCCATTCCAACTTGAAGCAGGCTTAAGTTTGGGGTCAAGATATACTCATACTCCAGAGAAACGGCGAGGCCTGAGAAGGTGCACCTGGATTGCAGTCTCGGAATTGCCGAAGTCGAAACATGCCAAGATGCTCCAAATTTTCCCTCTTTTCTTTTGCTTTGCTGCCCGGAACTTTCATAGCTTCAGATAGGTCCTGGTTTTACTGTTCACGCATGACCTGGGTTGAACCCTGCAGTTTTATGAAAGAGCGAATCTTGTTTTGCACAGATGTAGAGAACGGTACGGCACTCGGAGCGCAAAACGATTTTATTTTTGAAATTGAGAGATCAGTTCTTGACCGGGGTATTGAGCCTACGACTGAACATAGCGCACTATAACTCAACAACGGAAAACAAAAGGTAAACAACCTAAACACATCGAGTAACACTCGAAACGACTCAAAACAAGAATCGAGATAAAAAAAAAAAGACACGACACACAGACATGCACAGGGAGCCTGTTTCTCTGGGTATTATTTTCCACCCTTTCTCATTTGTGATTCTCACATCACTCGACACTCAAGCTTGGTTTTTCTCTCAAAACCCTTTCCTTGCTTTTCCTCTCAACGCACATCTCTCTATTCTTTAATCTCTCATTTTTCATCCCTCCCCAGGGTGGTTAATGGATAAACACGAAGTTGCGGGCTCTTGCCCCTAGCATTCTGCTAAATTCTCTTCTTCTGCTCACAATAGTGAACTTTTCCGTAGAGGGGTTGCGCTACAACTGGGTGTGTATCAAATCTGCAGCTGACATCGACTGACGATGTTCTGCTGGGGAGTTTGGACATGATCAAATGTGTCCAGCCGAGGGAGTGGAATATCTTGATCCATTCCAGTTCGTGGTTTGCACTTGATTTAATACCTCGTTGCTCGGAGGATGTGAGAGCTTTCAGCCCTTTGTTGTTAGCTTCCGCTGTGCCCTTTTTGGCGAATACGGTGCCCTTTCTGGCAAGTAGAGTGCCCTTTTTGACAAGTGCGTTGATAAAGGGGAAAAGACAGAAAACCTAACTCGACTGTGCCCCTAGTTCATCATTTTAACCATTTTTTGTTTTGGTTTTCCACTAAAACAATTTTGACCAATATCAGAGTTAGATTAACATGCTTGTTCAACTTTTTGATTTGAAATCATGCAAGTTAGGCTATGAGCACTGAAAATTTTCCTTTTTTGGGTCCAAAGAATGGTCCGATTTTGGAAAAAATGAATAATTTTTCGAGAAAATTAATCAACCTCAGTAAAAATTCTCAAAAACTATTTTTGCAAATGGCCAATGCTCAACGAGCACGGAACCTACTCTTGAGATGCACAACCTCAGATCCAAAGGAGAATTGCCCCTTGTCTAAACGGCACTGCATGGCAACGGAAAGTTCCCCCTTGTTTGAATGGCACCGCTGCGCATTGAATGGCAATGGAAAGTTGCCCCTTGTCTGAATGGCACCGCAGTGCATTGTAATCAATCCTCAGAGCGATGAACACAACCAAATTCTCGGACATAGAGAAGGCTAAGATGATGAAAACCATTTCATGGACACAATCAATTTGGAAGTGTTTGTGGTTGGACTTCAGAATGAAGTTGCCTACGTATCCCAAACATGGGAATCAAGCCTTACGAAGTTCAGGGTTAGGTTCACTCGGGTATTAACCTCTCCTTTTGCGCTTTATCTTTTGCCAAAGCCGCCCTTTCGGGTTTTCAACCTTGCGAGCTATGTTTTTCTTCTTTTCAATTCTTTTCATTTGTTTTCAATTCTTTTCTTCTTTTTTTCTTTTTCTAGAATTTTTTTTTCTTTTTTGTTTGTGTTCTTTTTCTTCTTTTCTCTTTTTTTTTTTCTTTTCTTTGCTCTAACTTTTTGCCTGGGTCGCCCTTTCGGGTTTTCGGCCTAGCGAGCTTCTTAAGGGTAAAAGTGTAGCTTTGTCCATGTTGAATGGTTTTGAGATCCTGAAGTCATCTGAATCCAAGAGAGTGCCTACTGTTTGCTGACGATGCAGGAGTCCATCCAATGGCGGGCTGAATTTGCCCCTAGTGTCGTGGATAGGAGCTCAATTGTCCTTCCGCAATGTTTTCTTCTTTCATCCCTTCAGGGATTTGGCATTCTTGCCAGTCTTCGTCTTTGACTCTTTGAGCACCTTTGACATTTTTGCCCCTAGTTCAAGGGTTGCTTCTAATCTAGCTTCACAAGCTCCTGTTGATGACATTTGATCTTCTTGATTTGACTTCCCTGCCTCTAGTTCGAGGGCTGCTTCGAATCTGGCCACACAGGCTTCCCATTGTGGTTGACCATTGAACATTCTGAGTCCGAGTTCAAGGTTTGAAAGCAAGGGATCAAGTTTCGAGGCTGAGAGCGATCCTAGGCTACACAATCTCAAGATGGATTCCACACAGGTCTTCACAGGACTACGCAAAAACATTTTTTGAAAATTTTTAAGAAAGTGACAAATTGCTCGCGCTGAAGACAATGTAGAACCAATCTAGATCAAGCCAGGGTCCTTCTCAGTACTGACACTAACAAGCATGATTTCAATCATTAAGGGCTTAGCATGCCTCTCTTTCTCTTAGTTGATCAAATTTTACAAAACCTAAGGAATTCCTTCCTCTTTGTTTTCACCGCAGTGTTCAAAAAGTTTTGAAAAACTTAGGTCAATGCAATGATTTAAAGGTGTAGAAGAGCAGGTGAGATGGACTTCCGTTTCACTCAAATTTGCTGGCACAACAGGCGCAAGGCAGAAGCAAACACAAGAGTGTGAAAATTCACTGTTGTTCCATTCATAACTTCTAGCATAATTGCCTCCAAGACAAAAACAAACTCAAAAGAAAGCAAAAAGACAAACACCAAACAAAACAGTGATGCCCGAGGGAATACCCCCGGAATCACCCGACTCTAACAAAACAGGATTGACTCGATACAACAAGACAGACTCAACAGGATTGAGTCGATACAACGAGACAGACTCAACAGGACTGACTCGATACAACAAGACAGACTCGACAAGACTGACTCGATACAACAAGACAAACTCAACAGGACTGACTCGATACAACAAGACAGACTCAATACCCAAGTCAGGAAGTACAAAAACCAGCATTCACAAATGCTCAAACCAGTGCGTGCCATACGCCACATCTGGAGTAAACTAAGTGCCGCCTGCAGGTGGTTCATCCCCTGATCACATAACAACACAGGTCCAGAGTACCCAACGGATATTAGACCCTTCTAAAGCTATGGTTCCAAGACTACTTAGCAAAAGAGAAAACAGACAACATCTCAGCCTGATTTCACCAGAACCATCATGAGCGAAGCTGAATGACTGCGCTCCCTACAAAATTCTGCCCTGTAAATTGATACCCTCAGGTAAAACTGATTCTTCCAAATACTGATGCCCGCAGGCCTGATGCCCGAACTCGCAAACTGATACATGCATTCCTGTAGAGACGCACTCCAAAAGCACATAGTAAGCAAGTGAGAGCCAGAACACCCCTATGTTGGGGTAGGGTTTCCCTGTCCTATTTTGTCAGGAGCTAGGGTTTCACTACGCACGCAGCGGTTTCAAACAACCTATAATCGGGTAAGCAACCTGTCTTAGTTTGGAATAGTCACTATGGATTTCGATATGCACTAGGTCGGATGGTCAAAAAGGGTGCTCTAGTAAAAACTGGGGTTTGTGTTCCCATCGTGGTAGAGCCCGTAACCGGTCAGCCTTATGGCATGCTTCTCAAAGCGAGCCTCCGTCAAACCGTTCAGGAATAGCAGACGGCAAACACTGTGACTTAGGCGCACCAATGCACATGCAATGCAAAGAAACACATAAGTGTAGTCAAAACAAGATATCATGAGTTCGAGTCAAGTTCTCTAAGTCCCCAGCAGAGTCGCCAGAAACTGTAGACGTCCCCGAACGCCCCGGGAGGATGAGTCCCGTTCTGTTCATTTGGGGTCACTACAGCTCAGGCCTCTCAAATTGTCACAGTTCTTAATCTGAACCAAAGAGTCCAAATCCGACAAATCATTTTGAGAAAACAGATTTTG
>NW_021028512.1:392822-411810 GCF_004153795.1 Camellia sinensis
CTTAAGGTTAGAGCCGAAGATGTTGAGAAGACTGCTTTTCGGACAAGATATGGCCACTACGAGTTTTTAGTAATGCCTTTTGGAGTGACCAATGCCCCTGCTGCATTTATGGATTTAATGAACAGAGTCTTCAAGCCATATTTAGATGAGTTTGTAGTTGTCTTCATTGATGATATATTGATCTATTCCAAGAGTAAAGCCGAACATGAAAATCATTTGAGACTTACATTATAGATTTTGAGAGACCGGAAATTGTATGCTAAGTTTAACAAGTGTGAGTTTTGGCTTCCTACTATCTCATTCTTGGGTTATGTGATTAATGAAGAAGGTATCTCGGTTGATCCTAGCAAAATTGAAGCCGTAGTAAATTGGCCTCGGCCGACTAATGTGTCCGAGATTCGTAGTTTTCTGGGCTTGGCAGGTTACTACAGGAAGTTTGTGAAGGATTTCTCAAGGATTGCAATTCCATTGACGCAATTGACTAGGAAGGGAACACTGTATGAATGGACCAAAAATCGGGAGTCAGCTTTCCAGGAACTGAAGACGAGGTTAGTTACAGCACCCGTACTCGTACTTCCATCAGGTGATGAAGAGTTTCACATCTATAATGATGCATCGCATAAGGGTTTGGGTTGTGTATTGATGCAAAAGGGTAAAGTCATAGCATATGCATCTCGTCAGTTAAAGCCACATGAGAGGAACTATCCCACCCATGATTTGGAGCTAGCAGCCGTCGTATTTGCTTTAAAGATTTGGCGACACTATTTGTATGGAGCTTCTTGTCAGGTTTTTACAGATCATAAGAGTTTAAAGTACCTGTTCACTCAGAAGGAATTGAATTTGAGACAGAGAAGGTGGCTTGAGTTGTTGAAAGACTATGATATGCAAATTCAATATCACCCAGGTAAAGCTAACAGCGTGGCCGACGCTTTGAGCAGGAAGACAGATGGAAATTTGGCGTGTTTGACCATGATAGCAGTGGAGCCGACTATTGTTGATGAGGTAAGGACAAGACAATTGGAGGATAAATTCTTCAAGAAGATAGCCGAGGAGATTGTCACAATGCCGAGATCAGGATATACCATCGAAAATCAAGTGCTCAAGTTTGAAGGAAGGTTATGTGTGGCCGACATCCCAGAGTTGAAAAGGAGAATTTTGCAGGAAGCTCACAGTTCCAAGTTTGCTGTTCATTCAGGGAACACTAAGATGTATCAGGATGTGAAACAGACGTTTTGGTGGCCAAATATGAAAAGAGAAATAGCCGAATTCGTGTCCTAGTGTTTGCATTGTCAACAAGTGAAAGCGGAACATCAAAGACCGACGGGACTTCTTCAACCTTTGCCGATTCCTGAGTGGAAATGGGAACACATCTCCATGGATATTGTGATTGGTTTGCCGAAGACACCGAAAGGTATGGATACGATTTGGGTTGTTGTTGATAGATTAACTAAATCAGCACACTTCTTGCCATTTAAAACTACGTTCAATGCCGACCGACTTGCCTTTTATTTCTGAACAGATTGTTAGACTTCATGGAGTGCCGATGTCAATTGTGTCAGACCGAGATCCTAAATTTGTTTCTAGATTTTGGCAGAGTCTACAGAGGGCTTTCGGAGCCGAGCTGAGATTTAGTACAGCTTTTCATCCCCAGACGGATGGGCAGACAGAGAGGACAATTCAGACACTTGAAGATATGCTTAGACTTTGTGTATTGGACTTCCTAGGAAGTTGGGGAGCACACTTGCCCTTAGTGGAATTCGCTTACAACAACAGTTATCAAGCTAGCATTGGCATGGCACCGTATGAAGCTTTGTACGAAAGAAAGTGTAGGTCACCGATATGTTGGACCGAAATTGGAGACAGAGCTCTGCTTGGTCCCAAATTGATTCAAGTAACAACAGAAAAGATTAAACTTATCCAACAGAGGATTAAAACTACCCAGAGCCAACAAAAGAGCTACGCCGACCAGAGAAGGAATGAGTTAGAATTTGAAGTTGGGGATCATGTATTCCTGAAAGTTTCACCAATGAAAGGAGTTTCCAGATTTGGGAAGAAAGGTAAGTTAGCACCTCGTTATATTGGGCCATTTGAAATTCTTAAAAAGGTTAACTCCGTTGCCTACAGACTTGCTTTGCCGCCAGATTTAAGCCAAGTCCACAATGTGTTTCATGTTTCTATGTTGAGGAAGTACATCCGAGATCCACTACATATAATTGATCATTCTGGGATTACGGTTAATGAGGATTTGGGCTACGAGGAGAAACCAATAAGGATTATTGACAGGCAAGTGAGGCAGTTGAGAAACAAATCGATACCAATGGTAAAGGTCGAATGGAAGGAGCATTATGGCATGGAAGCCACGTGGGAAAAGGAAGAGGATGTGAGAATCCGTTATCCGGAGTTGTTTTTAGAGCAAGGTAATTTAAGTTTGGGGACCAAACTTCTTTAAGGGGGGTAGAATGTAGCAACCCTCACCTTACTCTTGTCATACTTGCATACGTTCATGCATGATTTTGTCTTGTTATGTTGTTTGAAAGTTTGCCTTGCCTTGTTTTGTTTAAGTGTTACTTGAATGATTTTGTTCTTTGCTCGGCGTGTAGCCGAGGTTATCTTGAGCCTAGTTCACCTTTGTACTTAGAGCTGTTTTGGAACCATTTGGTTGATCCCACCTCCACCTCGGGCTTGTTGCCGAGATGTTTTGCACTTAGTGATCCTCGTCCTTGGGCAGGTATGGCCTAGACCGAGGTGTGGCACACCCCGGCCAAGGTGTGGCACAACTTAGTCAAGTGTCGTCCTCTCTTGCCGCTGTCTTTGTTACCCTGTTGCCGAAGCTTTGACTTTAGCCGATGTCATTACTTGCCGATATGTCTTGCCTTAGCTTGCTGCATACGCTTTGTCATAAGACTTGTCTTATCAATCAGTCACCTTTTGAGTTGAACCAACCCGATAGCGCCACGTGTCCAAGCTGAAGGTTAAGTCAGCCGGCAGGCCTGTGAACATATCATTTTTGTCTCAAACCTTTGCCTTTAGAGAGAGAAGCTCTAGAGAAAGGAGGAGAATTTCTTGAGTGAAATAGATCTTCCAAGCTTGATCTTCGAGGGTTTGAAACCGTTGGATTCGAGTTTTGAGGTTAGAATCTTAACCTACTCCTGTTGCTCTTATTGATCATCTAGCTGCATTGCATGATCGAATCTGTTTAGCATGTCATGCATCTATTTGAAGTTGGTTTCGGAAGAGAAAATAGTGTTCACTGTGTTCTTGAAGAAAGTCTCGTTTTGATCCGAAAGTTTGGAGCAAAAACC
This sequence comes from Camellia sinensis, assembly GCF_004153795.1. Classification (NCBI taxonomy): domain Eukaryota; kingdom Viridiplantae; phylum Streptophyta; class Magnoliopsida; order Ericales; family Theaceae; genus Camellia; species Camellia sinensis. The sequence continues at coordinate 396,125 of NW_021028512.1, forward strand.
ATGTTTTTGTGTTTGTTCTTGCATGATCTTCTTGTATGGGTACCCAGGTCCATGTTTTTGAACTTTTGGCATGAAATCTCAGATTTTTGTAACAAGTTATGATCTTGTATTCATCTTCCTCATGATCATATTTCTTCATGCTTCTTCAAAGGGAAACCCAGGTTTCCCGACTTTGTTTTTGAATGAGGCGCATCGGACCACACCTCGGCAAGGAGGTGTAGGACCTTGGCAAAGACATGGTTGGTACCCAGTGTGTTTTCATGAGACAGGAGGCAGTGTTTAAACTCCCAGCATATTTTGCTTTGTTACTGATTTGGATCTGGTAAGAATGCCGGGATCATTTGCATGCATATAAAGCTTGTTTTGAGAATGTGAATTGCCATGTGATTGTAGGTCCTTGATCTTTGCCTTGAGCCTACACCCGAGGAGATCTATACGAGTGGTATTTCTAATAAAGCTATGTTATACTGTTTTGATAAATCTTGCTTTGCTTTGTTTTTGACGAAAGTATTTTTAAGCATGAATGAATAGCTCTGTTTTGATGTTATCAAGTATAAGCTTTGTTTGATGTCATTCTTGAAAGTCCCTTGTACTGGAGGACTCTAAACTTTCGCAGTACCAAGTGTAAGAGTCCCTTGTGCTGGAGGACTCTAAACTTTCACAGCACTAAGTATAAAAGGATACGGTCCTTTCTTGGAAAGACTATCGTGTTAAAGGGGCTACGGGCCTAAGTAACACAAGACTATCGTGTTAAAACGGGCTACGGGCCTAAGTAACACAAGACCATCGTGTTAAAAAGAACTACGGGCTTAAGTAACACAAGTCCCTTGTGCTGGAGGACTATAAACTTTCGCAGTACCCTTGGCTAAGCGATTACGAATCGTGCAGTCCTTGTTTTGCCACTGACGGTTTACCGCGTGGATTTGTTTGTTCGGAAAGCTTGGTTTGCGTTTTGCCGATGCCAGTAAGCATCCCTTGAGACTTGTAAGACTTGATAGATGAATACGGTTTCATCTCTGGTTTTGATAAAGTTTTGATGTGTTTTGCTTTGAAAAGATCTCGGCTAATATTCGTATGGTTTTGCCATGTTTTGTTTTGAAAGACTTCGGCTATATTCATGCAAACCTTTATTACTAGTACCATTCACTGAGTATCCAAGCTCACCCTCTCTATATATATGTAGGTGATGAGCAGGACGTCGGCGACGCCTAGATGTGTTTTTGAAAGCTTTGTTTGGATCCATGGTTTTTGTCGGCTTTGTTTGTATTCACGTCGGCGATGTCATTTCTTTAATGTCGGCAAATCTTGAAAATCATGCTTCTTGGCTTGTATTCTTTGGCATTTTGTATATGTCGGCTCGAGAAGCCTTTTGATCAAGATGTAATACGTATTTTGCTTTGTTGTATTCAAGTTGTAAAGTTATGCCATTTCATTGGACTTATGCACTGCTCTTATGGACCACTTGTATTTTGATTTATTGCTTCCGCATTTGTGAGCCCCGTTTGTTATACTCTGATTGTGTTTAAACTTTTGAGGTTGGCCTTCGTAATCTCGGATTACTGGCCATCACGGCACCAAACTACTAGGGGCGGTTTGGGATCGTGACATCTATCATGCTTGATCAACAGGCAAGGCATGCATGATATGCACAATGTTATACATCCTATGCATGCAAGCTAAGTATGCAACATGAACATGCAAACAAGCAATGTGTACTAGACACACAACCTAAGCAAACAAGCATGCGAGGCATGTAACAACTATGCTAATGACAAACATGCAACAATATGTAAAGGGGACTTAGCATGGAAGCATGTATGGCAACTTAACAAAGAAAATGCATGCCAAATGCAATGTGATTCAAGCATGCGACAACATGCGATAGGCCAAGTATGCAACAACACGCAAGGCGGGCATGCAAAAACATGCGAAGGATGGACTTACACCAAGATGGACAGCTCTCTAATAGGTCTAAAACAGTGGCCAATATGCCAAGGAAATGGAGGCAAGTGTACATACAAACATGCATGCATACATGGTCCAATACTTAAGCATAAAGAGGCAACTTTTAAGCACACTTAAAAGGAACAAACATGGACAAATGGCATACATTGTAAGCTCTGAAATCATGTTAGAAAAGGTGCCAAACCAACTAAACAAATCAAGCAAAGCATGCAACAAGGTCCAAGGCTCAAGGCTAGTGTAACAACCCTCACCACTGTTTACCGATAAACTACCGATTACTGCTAAACTGAGACTGATTATGAAAAGTAATTGAACTGATTGAAATACTGAACTGACTGACCGAAATCTAAAACTAATTGATTGACTGTATCTGTTTAAATGCATTATCTATCTGTTGCCTGTTTGATTATCTGTTCTTGTTTTATGTTTAAATTGCGAATTGAAGGCATTATCGGCGGCCGAACCGGAGATCGATTAGTGTTTTATGATCATCATAATTTATGTGATTTTATGGTGTAATTATCTGAAAACTGATTAGGTATGATTAAATTAGATTAAATTAGATTAATTAAGGTTGAATAGCATTGTTAGGCTTATTTACAATAGTGCCATTGTTAGTGGGCCATGTAGGCTAAACATATTTGAGCCTTTATACACTCAAACAAACATTTCATCAGCTCATTTTCTCACCACCACCGAACTAGAGAGAGAGAAAGTGAGAGAGTTGAATTGTCCTTGTTGATTTGCTTAGAAACTTGAAGGAATTGAAGGTTGATTTCAAAATTGTGCTTCCATTCTTGAACTACAAGACCTAAGGTAGTGTAACTACCCTCTTGTTTGTGAATTCAACTGATTCTTGCTTGGTTTTAGAACAAGTTGAAGTCTAGAGCCAAGTTATGGCTCTTAATTGTTGAATTATAGCTGAATTCATGCCTGCATGCCTATATTATTGAATTTTGAGTTGATTCCATGGAAAATTGTCACATGCATGCTCATATTTATGTTAAGTCCATGAATTCATCTTGTCTTTGAAGATATTAGCTCAATAGAGCATATATTTGAGGCTTGTAAGTTGTTTAACTTCATGCATGTTGCATGTTCATCTTATTCATGAAAATTGGTTTGAATTGGATTTATTTGAACTACCTTTGGGCTTTGATTTTTTACAATTGAACATTGAATCATGTTAAACTATGATTTTTGAAGTGTTTTCCAGGAAATGGGCCCAAATGAATCGAATTTGATACATTTGTAGTTGAATTTGAGCTTGAGGTTCAAATTTGGGAATTCCAAATTTTGAACTCACGCTCGAGCGGGGTGACTGGCGCTCGAGCGTGGAAATCGTGCTCCCAGCATTTTGTTCTGTTTTTGAGTCAGCTTGAGTGGGGTAATTTACGCTCGAGCGAGACCTTGTGTATTACGCTCAAACGGGTATTGAGCGCCCAATCGAGCGTGAATTTCACCTATCCAGCACTTTTGACTGTTTTGCATTACGCTCGAGTGGGTAAGTCTGCGCTCGAGCGGAAACATTTGTCTGCATATCCGCTCGAGCAGAGTAATCGACGCTCGAACGGGATCCCTGTTTTCTGAAAATGCTTTTAAAGTGCATCTTTGCATCCTCATTTCATCCTAGGCATTCTTAGGACTAGTTTAAGGCATCTTAATGTGGATATAGATGTAGAACCACACCGAGTCAAGATAGGGATTAAGTTATTATCTTTCCCAACCATGTAGCTTAGTGTGTATTCAATCTGTAAACTGTGTAGGGTTGGCGACTGGGGACGCGCTCAAGCCTAACTGTAGCCCAGAACTCTGTGAGTAACAACTGTGTAAAGATATGTTCAAAAATGATTATCTTCTGAACAATTGAACTGTACTGTTTCTGAATTGATACTGTTAATAGAATGAATGTATGTCCTCTATTCTGAACTGTATTGTGGCATCCTTAGCAACTACTATTACTAACTGTTATTGTTACAGAGATCTCTGTCGGTTCCCTTGTTGGAACCACTACTGTTTACTGATTGATGGCCATCATTGACTGTTCGGTCTTTCAAGACCTACTGTTTACTGTACTGTTATGCTAATGGATGTACCACATATGACTGTACTGACTGAAAGACTGAAATACTGATTTAATGAACTGTTTTTATTACTGTAAGGACATTCATTCTAAACCTCTTTACGCATTATGTTATTCACTGGGCTTTAACTCACTGCTCATATATATATGTAGGTGCACAGGCACCAGACCGCGACTAGAAGCGTTGGGGTAAGCTCCAGTTTTGTTAAGCCAACCATTGTGCCTCACTGCGAGGTTCCGAGTCTGTCAAGCTATGGCTTAGGGGTGTTTTAATTTCCCCCATCTGTCTCTGTAACTGTTTTGTAGACTGTATAGACTGTTACTGTACTATTATATAGGGATTAGGTCCCTGATCTGGATGATTATAAATGTTGTACATACTGTTCTGCACTGTGTATATGTATATATGAAAAGTCTTTTTGGCATACAGACTGTCACAGCTCATTGGACATTGTTTATTTACTGTATTGGCTTCCGCCAGGCCCCTGTACTCTATTTTTACTATATGACCGTTAAGCAGGCCTTCGGTAATCTCGGATTACTGGCCGGTTACGATGCTAAACCCATAGGGGCGGGTTTGGGCTGTGACAGCTAGCCAAGGGGCTCAAGCCATGACTATGTCAACCGAGCCTCGAAGGGCCAAAGGGACTCAAAACAGTCCCAAGGCAGACCAAAACAAGGCCAAAGACACACGTAGATGGCATCCCAAATGCTTACACATGCTGGCATACACAATGGCACAAACATGGAGCATGAAACACAAACTCTTTAAGACTTTAAAGAAGCATCAATTGTGAGTAAACAAGCACGCCACATGGACTGAAATGACATGGTAAGTGACTCCAAGTCACTGAAATAATGCAAGTAAAGCATGCTAAAGGTTCCAATACTCAAAGCCTACAAGCTAGGTTGCATGGTAGCTATACAAAGCAAGTCATGGATGACCCAAACAACCAAAATCAAACCTCAAGCACACCAAAACATGCATAAATGCTTCACAAAGCTAAGCCAAAATCATACTAAAAACACATGTTACAACATGATGCATGTTAAGGCCAAAGCATGGGATTACAAGACAAGTGTATGGAGCATGCAAGGCATGTCTAAACCAACTTAAACAGTGTTATATCATGGCAAAACAAAGCCTAATATGCATTGAAATGGAGCTAAAGCAAGCTAGGCATACAAGCTACAACACAAGCCATTTGTGTGAGCATAAAAAACAACATGTAGAGGGGATGACCCTCTCCCATTTAGGACACCAAAACTACCTTTCCACCACTGAAAATCCTCTGGATTTCAGTGGTAGAGAGGTCTTGCAAAGACTAAAGCAAGGGCCAAAATAGATGGCCTAAAACAAGGCCTAACAAGGCCTTAGAGGGGGGAAACAACCCCAAACCTCAAAGAGACCTTAAACAAAGATCAAAAGCAGGTAAAAATAGAACTTTTATCAGTTATACGCCAAGCTTAAAAATGGATGCAAGATAGGTTAAAAGCTAGTGTAAAAATGGGAAATATAAAGCAATAATGCTCACCCTTGAAGAACACCTCAAGAACAGCAACTCCAGCCCCCTCCTTCTGATCAAAACCAACTCAAAACTCCAAGAACAACCTCTCAACACCTCAATAACCAAGGTATAGTGTAACACTAGGTGTTTTAGTGCAAAAATAGGAACAAAAACACACTTTTGAACACTATTACACACACAATCTAGAGAAAGAGGGAGATATAGAGAGAGAGTGATATGTATGAGATATATATGTCTGATTTGTTGAACCTCTCTAAAGGAGAAGGGAGGCTCTCTTTTATAGACCAAACAAGGGCCTAAGCTTCTTAGAGAAGCTAAAACAAAGGGGTCAAGGCTTCTTGAAGAAGCTAAGGCAAAGGGGTCAAGGCTTCTTGAAGAAGCTAAGGCAAAGGGGTCAAGGCTTCTTGAGGAAGCTAAGACAAAGGTCCAAGCTTCTTGAGGAAGCTAAGACAAAGGGTCAAGCTTCCTCAAGAAGCTAGAGCAATGGAGGGGGTATAAAGTGGATGCCAGTTGTGACAGCTGGCATAAAAGAGCTCCAAAAAGCAGATAGAAGGGGGTCGACTAGCATTAATGGCTGATTGACCAACAAAGGTAGCCGACCGACCATTAAGAGTGCCGACCGGCCATCACCAATGGCCGGTGGCAAGAAATCACGGCCGGTGACATCATGTCACAGCCGATGGGTTTCAGGGATGGCTAACAAGCCTCTTCTAATCCTCAGAAACACAAAACACAAGTCCTTGGTTCAAAACCAAGCACAAAACAGTCAAGTTAAGAGGTCTTGAGGCAAGGCGCGCAGCCGAGTCCTCCGAGAACTCAAAACAAACACAAACATGGATGATCATCGAGTGTTCAAACGACGACGCCCAAGTCTTGAGGACGGTCAAAAATTGGGTGTCTACAGAGCGTAATATTTATCTATTGTAATTTTTGAAAGAAAAAGGAAAATAAAGGATTAAAAAAAATAGATTTTACTCAAAATGAAGTACTGCAAAATATTAATATTGATTTGAGTTCAATTTTGACATACTAATAAAATAATACTGAAGAAGCATACAAATAATCCTTCAAATTGCAATTCATATTTCATGCACAAATAAAAATGATTAGACAACATAGTGCAATACAAGATCTTTTAAGAGTTTCAAAGAGAGAAATCAATAATGCGAGCTTGGTCATCCGAATTTAAACAACTTCCATGGCTTTGGGATTGCATTGGTTCCCAAAGAAATTTCTAACTAGTTCCCACATAGATTTCCCCTTTTTCTTCAACCACTTCTCTGTCAAGCGAAGAGTGTGGCCAAGGAACAGGAGCCCCATAACTCCACACCACACTAGAATTGCAACAATCATTGTGCGTCGGAGTGCATCCCTGTCCTTTATAGGAGTGACCGCAACTATAGAATATCCATAACTAAATGCCATGGATGTAATTGACAACCACATGATCACCATCAAAATCTACATAAACGTCTTGCACTTGAAGGGCAACCCACTTATAAGAAACAAGATTGTGCTTAGAGACGCAACAAAACCTATGGTGTTGGCACGAAGGTAATATTTATATGAATCTTCATAATGATACGCAACCACAGCTTCTCCCGCTCTGTGTAGAAATTGTACTGGCTAGCCTTGGACTTGGGAATCTACAGGTTTATCATCTTGCCAAACACCACCTGAGGGATTCACCCCTGCTTGAAAAGCCATTGTTGCAAGAAGTGATGCGACCACCATTAATGCATCCTTTTTCTTTGCCAACCACTGTACCTGGTCATTGAGCTTGTGCTTCGATTGATCCCCTTGGACAGATGATCTTGTAGTGTCATGATGCAGAAATAAGGGGATTTGTGGATTATTACTTCCATTTGAAGGCAATGTTGTAGCAGCTATTTGACTACGCAAGTTATTACTTGTTTGTGCGAGCAATGGTGTCCTGCTTTGGTCATGCACAATGGAGAGCATATTGCTTGGCCTTGCAGATTTATTTCCATTACCAGACAAGGGAATATCTGCAGCTTTTAATCCTCCGGCTTCTTGGATAGAGTTTCTAATCTCCCAATCCTCCACCCCTCTTCGGCTCTAACTTAGAATGTCCAATGCCGTGAGCCCATTTTTATTTATTGCGTTTACATCTACTCTGCTGGCAAGATATTTTACAATCTGCAACACATAAATTTATTGTGACATTAGGTGAAAAAATTTCCATTAGGCCAACCAAACTTGAGGGAAAAATGGTGATATTAGGTGGAGTTCAAAATTTTAAATCCAACGATTGATTCCTAAAGACTGATTTTCCCATGATGGGCAAAAGCCATCAAGGTCATTGTAAATCCTATTTCCATCACTTTTCATGGGATTAAGTGTGTATATATATATGCAATGGTTTCTTTCTGACTCAAAATTGTTTTTGGTGGGTACTTCAGAAATGTCTCAAATAAACATTATTTCATATCCTCCAAGGTTGGAGTTTGTAACGGTTTTAAGCTATGAGGGTTGAATTTTTTTGGTAGGAAAAAAAAAGTGAATTAAAATAGGGGTTGAATTGCCATTGAATTAAGGAGAAGAAAAAGTGAATTTTAATGATAAAAGAGAAGTACCCCTTCACTTTATACTATCACTACAACAAAAACACATTTTAGTGGCACCATACGAGTGGCATGTTCTTAAAAAATGTCACAAAAAGAATATTTGGTGGCATTTTTTAGAAAAATGTCATAGAGCCACAAACATACAAGGCTCTAGTGGCATTTCAATTAAAAAAAGTGTCACTTCACTACAACAAAAATGTCACTACAACAAATTTACACTTTAGTGACACTACACTAGTGACATGTTTTTAGAAAATGCCACAAAAATAAAAATTGACATTAAATGTTTTAGAAAAATGCCACAGAACCACAAACATATAAGGCTCTAGCGGCATTTCTATAGCGATCCCGGGTTTACCCTTGTTGTACAGTGATCCGGACTTGTGTCCGTGGATGTTGGTAGTTGTTTATTATCTTGTTTGCATCCTTTTTACTTTGTATATTGAGTTATAGGATGTGTTGGGCAGGTTTGTTACAGGTTGGTTGTGTTTGGGAGCCTAGTGCTGCTGCCCAGATTTTTGGACCTTCGCTCGAGCGAGGAGTTTATTAGCATATTTACAAATGTGCCAAAGCTAACTCACTCGCATCCTAAATAATGGTCATCCTGCGACATTACCAGAGTTCCAATTAGAAACAATAGTGATCAAGTACTCTTCTAATAGGACTTCTAAAAATCCGTAGACCCAATCAATATCTTAGGAATTAAATCTCATACCCATATAATCACATAAGCGTGTTATCACATAGCATTACAAACATACAAACATCTCTATCAAACGAGATAAACCCATTGTGGTAAAAACCACTTCCCACATACCTTTAGTATTCAAACCTGGTACACTCTGATACCAAGTTGTAACGTCCCAAAATAATGCCATAAACCATCTACAACGATAAGTAAATAATAATATACATCAAAGTATAATATCTTTCTATTACATAAGATTTGGTTGTACAAAAGGGTGACACATGCGAATATACATTCATAAGTCATAACCTTGAATCTATAGCATGTGTCAACAACAAAGAAATGAAATAGAAGTTAAATAGATAATTGAAATTACTTGAAGGCTACAACTTTCCTAGACAGTACTTGATTACATCACAACGGATTTAAATTCAATACAAAATAAGCCCTAGGCTTAATAATAAGAAGTAAACAAAATGAAGCTCTTGCTTCAATCCTCCCAAGCTACTACCTTGGCGAAGGCATCTCACCAATACCTAAAAATATTTTTCCTATATAGGGTGAGCCAAAACCCAGTAGAAATAATCCAACACAATATATTAATCTTAATAAAGATATAAGGGTAAAATGTATATGCAATGCTCATGACAAAACAATTTATATCTTTCCCAAAAGCCACATAATGCTGGGTCTATGTCATAGTTCTCCAAATCATTTCCTTTAAAATAGAAAATAGGGGGAAACTCAACTTCGTATAGCCTTTCACGGATATTTCGTCCGCGGGAAACCGTCAAACGGGACCCATGTAAACGTAGGCTATGCAAGCCCTACTATTACCATTTTACGGATATTTCGTCCGCAGAAATTGGCACCTATGTATGTGCGCGTTTTTCAGGACTTTTACCCTGGACACATAGGCCAACTTAATTTGGTGATGCACACCTCATTCCTACATTCACCCATTTTTCTCAAAATCACATACATGTATAATTTTTGCTCACCCTAGACACATAGGCCAACTTAATATTTTGCTCACTACGAAATATACACATTTTCATTCACTACAAGAATATATAATTTTTTTTAGTCATTGTTGGCCATCTATCAATTGCTAATCTTTTAGTCATTGTTCATGGTTGGTTTAGTGTATTTCTACTGGGCTGTGGCTCACCCTATATGGGAATATCATTTTCAGGTACTGGTAGCATGCCACCTCCAAGGACATAGCTTGGGAGGCTAGAGGCGTACATACTTTTGTCGTTTTACTTTTTGATGTATTACATGTAAATTCAAGCCAAGGGCTTAATGTGTAAATGAGTTAGTACTCTTTTGTTGTAACCAAGTGTTAACTTGGAAAGCTGTAAGCCCATAGGGCATTTGCTTTTGTTGTTAACATGTAATACTTATGTAATGGAATTCTGATAAATGGAAGAATGTGAAACTTTTACATATCAATGCATGTCTTATTTGATGGGTTTAATGTTATTATTTTGAGGGCGTTACAATTCAATAAAGAAATGTCACATCAATTTTATAACATTTTATAAAATAATGACACAAAAAATTATGTTCGTGACATTTACCAACAGATGCCACTAAACTTTAGTAGCAATGGCATTTTTTAAAAAATGTCAAGACACTAGGTAGGTGCAAATTACTTTTTATGGCACTTAGGTGAAAAGTGTCATAAACAAATATTTTATAGCATTTTGAGAAATGCCACTAAGCCAAAAACTTTCCAAGCTCATAATGGCATTTTTTAAAAAACAAAAAATGCCAATATATTTTCTAAATTTTTAAAATGCAGTAAATGTTTAAAAATAAATATATAAAACTCAATATACACTACAGGAAAAAGCACATTCGGCGACTAAATTTCCTGACCAAAAAAAATTTGGTCGCTAAAAGTATAGCTTTCAGCGACCAAAACAGCATTAGTAGCCAAAAGTAAAGCTTTTTGGTGACTAAACAATTTTAGTAGCCAAAAGTCTACAATTGGTGACTAAAAATAAATTTGGTCGCTGATTATATGGGTTTGACCGACTAAAAAAATTTTAGTAGCCAAAAGTCTACAATTGGTGACTAAAAAATAAGTTTAGTCGCCAAAAGTGGTCATTTTTAGCACGGGAGAACTAAAATCCTATGGCGGGAATTAAATTTTTTGGCAACCAAAATTTGGTAGCTGAAAGTGCATCTTCGGCAACCAAATCCGATTTTGGTCGGCAAAAGTTAAGTTTTTTACCAACTAAAAAATAATTAGTAGCCAAAAGTGGTCTTTTTTTATTTTGCTAGTAAATAGTTTATTTTAAATAAATTATGTTCAATAAAATAATTATGTTTATACATATACTTTTATATTAATATGGATGTATGTACTATATAAATAATATATGTTGCATATATAATCATGTGGTGCTGTAGAAGTGTAGTGGGAAGAGTGTGGTGTATAAGGTTTATAGTGCAGGAGGTTGGCGGTTCGAGTCTCCGCAAGAGCGGAACAACTTGTTCTATAACAAATTATCGTCACGAATGACACTTCATAGCGTCATGAATAGTGCCTACCATGACATTAAAGTGTTGCTGAAAAGTTTTAGTCTTGATGGTGTAATGACACTTATAAGTGTCACGAACTCTTTTTTTAACGGCGCTTGATAGTGCCACAAATAATATCTACCATGACATTAAAATGTCATTGAAAGTTTTTAGCCATGATGGTGTAGTGGCACTTGCAAGTATTTACCGTGACACGAATATAAATGGCACTTGTTCAAAATGCCACAAGATTAAAAAATGTTATTAAATTAATAGTTTTGTGATACTTTCAAATGTCACTAAATTAAGAAAATGTTGTAATGTACGCACTTCATGTGGTCATCTCGCTCTAAAGAAAAAAGAAAGCATAATTAAAAGAAAAAAAGAAAAATGAAAGTAAGAGGTTGTTTTGTCTATTGGGTGAGAGAGAAAGAGAGGAGCAATAATTGGGCCTCGTATAAGTACCAAACAAGGGACAAGTTATTAGTTGGCTTTAGTACCAGCATGATATTATGATGGATAGAGAAAATAAAATTTACATATTTATATTAGATGGTTAAAAAATATTAAAAAAAAATATGATAAATTGTAATTGATGTGAGACATAATCACATGCCGCGCAAGATCAATCAATAACTTTTCCAAACAAGGTGCCTCGTTTGTATTAAAGGGTTGGTTGGTCGTGAAGATGAAGATTCTCTCTCGGTTTCCTCAGTTCCCATATTATTGGTTAACTTTATTGGTGATTTGAATTTGTGTTTGATTATAAATTTCTACTCAAATATGTTAAATGGAACAGAAATAAACAAACAAGAGTTGTACTTGCAAGCAAAGGGTTGTAAGTCACTCAGAAATTAAACAGTCATAACATAAACTGAATTAGGAGCGTAACATAACATAACATAACATAACATAGATACCTGGATTTGTTTATCGGCCACAGCTAAATGGAGTATGGTGTAGCCATAGTCATCAGTAGCATTGACCAACCCCAGAATCTGAACGTCATCGGTCTCCTCCATTAACAGCTTGAGAGCATCCATCTGAAAGTGCTTCACACACAGATGTAGTATGGTCTGCTAGTGGTTGAGTTTGGGTAGAGCCGCTTGGGGCATCTTTCCAACCAACTCTCTCAACACCTCGACCTTGCCCTTTATGGCTGCTAGATGGAGAGGGTTGAAACCATCCCGATCTAGAACCTGTAAGATTTAATAATACATGTAACCATAATAATAATGCGGAATTAAACTTTACAGGATCTTGAATTCAATACAACTCAAGAATAAAACGAATATACCTTTGTCAGCCATTGAATTAGAGAAGTTGAGAATATACTCATCATATTTACCATAATATTGACCACCCATGTCTGATCTCACTATTTTAACCTTTCTATCTAATTGTCTCTCGACTTCAGTTATGTACACCTCAAGGATGTCAACAGCCTGAGACTTTTCATGAATTAGATACACATATCCATAACGTGAGAAGTCATCTATAAATGTGATAAAATATTTTTCACCACTAGGACATGGGATGTTGAGTGGCCCGCAAATATCTGTATGAATTATCTATGAGAAAGATTATTGTTCATAAGGTTTGCTCTACAGTTAGTGTTGGTTATCTTGAATATACGGCTGTATTTCAAGCTCTTGTAAAGTTGCAGCCATATTTATTGAAGGCAATATCTGAATGGTAACACTCTAATCTCTTTCATATTCTTTCGCATCAAAAAACTCTTTTTGGTTGTTAGAAAGTTCAAAGGTTGTGTAAAAGAATACTTTCAGTTCCTAATTTCCTAATATCGTAACTAAGTCACATCATGAACTCTCACTCACGTTTGTTTTGTGATATTTAGGTGCAAAACTTTTATGCTAATTCTATTCTGTTCATTGCTTTTGATTATTATATTTTAGTGATAATAATTTTATAATCATCATACATTGCTTATTGAATGAGTGTATTGCTTGCCGTTTATAGATAATTGCAGATAGACAGTAATTTAGAATTTTGCTGAACTCGTTCGGACTATTAAAGTAATATATTAAAATTTGATGTATACATTAGAGGATTTATGTTTTTTGACTTTGTTTATTATGCCACATTATTGTCTATTATTTATAAATTATTATCTATATTTTCATCGATTTAAAATTTATATCATATATATTTATGAACCATTGGAATTAATATTAAGCTGGTAATTCAATTAGTCGTGTAATGTCATTATTAACTATTATTTTAGATATTATGATGTTATAATACTATAATATTTCCTGTTCATCTTAGAGTTATTATTTTTATATTGGAATAGCATATCACATAAAAAGAATTTAGAAATCATAAAAATGTGTTCTCATTAAATATTGATTGAATTAATGATAATTAAATTAACTCAAATAATGAATAGAAATATTGTGTTAGTTCCGTTATTCATAGGGTTACATTTAAGTAGCTGCAAAGGTGGGTCTAGATTTGTAAACTTTATAATATCGAACTACATAGAAAATTGGTTACAAATCGGAAACATTAAGGTCGTATATCTCATTGCAATATATAATGAGGAGATTGAGGATCTAGCCCCAAGGAAGTCACTTTCAATATTAATAACTGTGCGATTAATGTAACTTATTAATTTGACAAGCATTAGATTGAATACCAGGCCAAAGTACATGGCTAGCTGAAAATGCATAAATACTTTAGACCTCTAGGTAATCTCTTGACGAATGGACAATAGATATACCTAGTTTTGACCAAAGGAAACACTTATGTGATATCAATAGTTCATAATAATTCTCAAAGCTTTATATGTATATTGGTCCTATCTATTTCAGTAAAAGTTCCCACCTCATTGCACTCTCTTGCATTGGGCGTCCCTTCTATTACTGGCTCAAATTTTTCGGAATGGTATCGAACATGTTCAGTTACACTGGGTGTGTTGGACCTCGATATGCATTACTTGAAGAGATAAACCTGCAGACATTAATGAATATAGTACTGCAGAACAAGTTGCCTTTCTGAATCCTGGAAAAAGTCCAATAGACTCAGTTTGATGTTCATGAAAGAGACCATTGCAAATAACATCAAGACCTCCTTACGTCAAACTGTTAATGCATTGGAAACTTAAGAGGTGTTGAAGATCGATTTAGATCTGCTGACAAGTCACTTGCTGGCACTATTATGACTGAATGACAACAATGAAATATGATGGCAACGAGGAGTTTAGGATCACATCCTCAATATGGCTGACAAAGCTGTAAGCTTAAACTTTAGGAATGCAAGTTGATGAACTTTCTCCTCGTGCAGTTATTCTCAACTCACTTCCATCACAATACAGTGCATTCAAAATTCACTATAACACCAATAAAGATAAGTGGGAATTGAATGAGCTGACTAATATGTGTGTTCAGGAGGAAGTGAGGTTGAGGGAAAAGACGTCAAACTGCATTGGCTGTAACTCATGGAGATATAAAGAAAAAGAAGGTAAGTTTGTAAAATCAAAGAAAATCCACCAAAGAAAAGAATGAACTCTGGGGAAGAAAATCAGGCTAGAATGGTTTCACTGTCAAGTGCTACTTTTGTGCAAGAAAGAGACATTGAAGAAAGACTGCAGCAACGCGAATATGCTTGGTTCGAAAAGAAAGGTAGAACATTTCTTTTGTTTGTTATGAATCAAATCTTGCTGAAGTACCTTCTAATACGTGGTGGATTGACTCTGGGCCACAACCCACATTACAAATGACATGCAGGATACCTCTCAACCAGGAAACCGAAGGAAAGTGAAAGATTTGTCCTATTGGGACCGCTCAAAGTTGAAGTCGTAGCTGTAGGACCCTATCGACTAATCTTAGAGACGGGTCATCAGATGGGATCTAGAAGACACTTTTTATGTTCCTTTCAATTTCTAGAATTTAGTTTTGTTATCCAAATTGGATCGTGTTGGATATTCAGTTTTATTTAATTGTGGAAAACTCAATTTAATGTTTAATTCAAAGTGATTGGTTCTTGGTAATTTATGTGATGGTTTATATAAAAATTACCTTTAAATCATGAGTTTGCACAATTATTAGTAACTCTGCATTTGAAATATTGGTTTAAAACGTGGTCAATAATGAAAATCATCGATCTTGTGGCATAGATGGTTGGGCATATCTCCAAAAATAGAATTGAAAAATTGGTGAAGAATGGATTTTGGAAAAACCTAGACTTCACTGATTTTCAGATATGTGGGATGCCATTAAAGGAAAGCAACCAAACACACCAAGAAAGGTGCCACAAGAAGTAATGAGCTTCTTGAGATA
>NW_021028514.1:0-54697 GCF_004153795.1 Camellia sinensis
AAAAAAAAAAAAAAAACAATAGAGTAAGGAAAAGTGAAGTATAAACTAATGCAAAGCTAAGTGGCTATAGCCATTTGTCCCAGTGGGCAGCGGGGAACCAACTCCACCGGGGCCGTCATTGTCACGACCCGATCCCAGAGGCTTAGGACTTGAATCGTAACTTATTAATTAATTTTAATTTTAACAAATTAAATGGCACATGAGGAGGAAGAATGTAAGTAAGAAAATAATTAAATAGAAAATTAACTTCATTAATCATTCTATTGTTTAGAAAATATAACTGTAGGGCCTCTATTATTTTATTATGTGGTGACAGAATTTTAGAAAGAAAAAGAAAAAGAAAAGAAAAACAAAATGTAACAGGTCGGCATCAAATTCCGTGTGGGTCTCACTATACGAGGTTACAGTTCTTCTTTACATCTCATCACCTGAAAGGGATAACAACTATAAGTGCACAGCAGAGTGAGAAATATTATGCCAAGAGTAAAGGGGACACGTAATAACCATGGATAGTGATTTAAACTAAAACATTAACACAACTTAGTTTGAATAACCGATTATTTAAGTGGCAGAAGCTGAAATACAGAAATTATGTAAATAAATAACCATAATCACGGTACAGAACAGAACATAACAGAGGTCACTGGAGTGACAGTCAGAACAGAGATCAATGGATCCATACAAACAGAGAGTCACAAGGTGACCAAACAGAGACCAATGGTTATTTAAGTCCCCCAAGGCATGGGACTCTCGTAGTGGTACTTACAAAAAATAATTGTTTATAAAATCATTATCAAATAATTTCTAAAATTTAAACAAACATATCCATGGGTTTCAATTTAAGCAAATAGAGTTTAGAAAATAATCAACGTAATTGAAATATTAATACAATTTATAAAATACAATTTACGTAAAATAAATTATGGTAACTCAAAACATACGTAAAATATATTATGGTAACTCAAGATATAATATAACTCATCTAAAGATTGTTTCCTCATATTTCCTTACTATTTTTGTCGGCTACTCGACACTGTTCTCTTGCTCCTTTTTTTTTTTTTTATTGCTCCTTTTTTTTTTTTTTTTTCCTTACTGACCTCACATCCCCCTCTTATATATACATGACCTGGGTGATGAATCACCCTGTAATGATGCCTCCAAATTGATGACTCACCCCCCTAAGTGCTAGACAACACAAATGGCTCGGCTTTCATTCCGCAAGCAATTTGCACAATTAATTGTTGTAACTTGGCCCTTAAGTAAATTATATACATCTTATTTTTGATAAACCAAAGCTAAATTAAATTACATTTTTAGCACGTATAGCTGTGAAATGAGATATATTATTATTATTATTGTTATTATTATTATTATTATTATTATTATTATTTGGTAGTAACGTGGTGTTAATTAAATATTTAGGGTGTCACATTTCTCCCATCCTAAATAGAAATTTGTCCTCAAACTTGACGTACCTTGATTTTTGAAGAGGTGTGGGTATTTGGTCCGCATTTGACTTTCAGTTTCCCATGTTGCTCCTTCGACACGATGATTCCTCCACAAGATTTTTACAAGAGGTATAGTCTTGTTTCGGAGAACTTGATCATGACGATTGAGAATCTGCACTGGTTGTTCTTCATAAGAGAGATCTTCTTGAAATTCCAGGTCCCCATAATCAACAACATGCTCTGGATCTCGGAGATACCGTCGAAGTATTGAAACGTGAAACACATTGTGGATATTAGACAGTTCAGGGGGCAGTGAAAGGCGATAGGCCACCGGACCAATCCTTTCTAGTATCTTGAATGGCCCGATGTAACGTGGGTTTAACTTTCCTCGCTTGCCAACTCGGATAACCCCTCTTGTTAGCGAGATCTTTAGAAACACATGATCTCCTATTTGAAATTCTAAGTCCATCTCTGTAAATTTGCATAGCTTTTCTGGCGGCTCTGAGCAATACGAATTCGCTATTGGACGAGTTGAATTTTATCACTCGTTATTTGTACGATTTTAGAGCCGAATAACTTCCTGTCTCCAACTTTTGCCCAACACAGGGGTGATCGACACCTCCTTCCATATAGTTCTTCATATGGTGCCATTCCAATACTTGCTTGGTAACTATTGTTATAGGCAAATTCCACTAACGGTAGGTGCTCATCCCAAGTACCTTTGAGGTCTAGCACGCAGACACGTAACATATCTTCCAAAGTCTGGATTGTTCTTTCCAACTGTCTATCAGTTTGCAGGTGATAAGCCGTGCTAAACTTTAGTGTTGTTCCCAAAGCCTCTCGCAATTTGTTCCAGAAGTAAGACACAAATCGAGGGTCTCGGTTAGACACGATTGAAACTGGGGTACCATGCAACCGAATTATTTCCTTGATGTACAAAGTGGCAAACTTATTAAGGGAGTACGTGATTTTGATTGGTAGAAAATGCGCTAACTTCATTAATCGGTCTACTATGATCCATATTGCATCATTCTTCGAGATTGACTGTGGCAGCCCGACCACGAAGTCCACAGTAATGTGTTCTCATTTCCACTCAGGTATAGGGAGTGGTTTCAGCATTCTTGTAAGTCTCTGATGTTCTGCTTTAACCTATTGACAATGCAAGCATTTGGAGACGTGGCTTGCTATGTCTCTTTTCATTCCTATCCGCCAATAGTGTTCCTTCAGATCATGGTACATCTTTGTATTGCCAAGATGGACTACAAGCCTCAATCTATGAGCTTCCACCAATATCTTCTTCTTGAGTTCAGGAATGTCAGGTACGCAAATTTGATTGTGAAATTTTAGTATCCCAATGCTTATAGTGAAGTCAGGGTTGGGCTTACTTCTTTGCTCCTCGTATTTTTTCTTCAAAAGCCTATCTTCACATTGGCGTGTTCTAATTTCTTCAATGAAGGTGGGTTCCACGATTATATTGGCGAGCAATCCATTATCTGGCGGGAAACGAGGGTACATGCCAAACTTCTGGTTGTCTTTCAGCTCAGTGCCTTTGCTACCACGTTAGCTTTGCCTGAATGGTGATGGATCTCTACATCATAGTCCTTCATAAATTGTAGCCATCGTTGTTGCCTCATATTCAGTTCTTTTTGTGTGAGCAGATATTTAAGACTCTTGTGATCAGTGTAAATTTTGCAAGTTGAACCGTAGAGATAATGACGCTAGATCTTACGGGCGAAGATCATCGCAGCCAATTCTAGATCATGGTTTGGATAATTTCTCTCGTGAGTCTTTAGTTGGCATGAGGCATAAGCAATGACTTTTCTGTTTTGCATAAGAACGCAAGCCAAACAATTATATTAGGCATCATTATAAATTACGAACCTATCTGTTCCCACCGGGAGTGCTAGTATAGGAGCTACCACCAATCTGCTTTTTAATTCTTAGAAGCGACGTTCCTGTTTATTAGTCCATTCAAAAAGTGTGTTCTTTTGAGTTAGCTGAGTTAAGGTATGATCGAGGAAGTGTACACTAGTGATCCAGGATTCACATTTCTTGAACTTGGCATACAGTTTGTGATCATGTAGTGTTTGCAAGATTGTTCGCAAGTGCTACTCATGGTCCTCCGGTGACATGGAGTATATGAGAATGTCATCAATGAAGACGATGACGAACTCATCAAGATAGGGTTTGAACACTCGGTTCATGAGGTCCATAAAGGCTGTTAGAGCATTTGTGACTCCAAATGGAATAACGAGAAACTCATAATGCCCATAACGCATTCTAAAGGCAGCTTTTTTGATGCTTTTCGTTTTGACTTTTAGTTTATGATAGCCAGAACGCAAGTCGATTTTTAAGAATACTTGGACACCTTGTAGTTGATCGAATAAGTCATTGATTCGTGACAGAGGGTACCGGTTCTTGATGGTGACTTTGTTTAGCTCCCGGTAATCAATGCATAGCCTCATTATGCCATTCATTTTCTTTACGAATAGTACTGGAGCTCTCAATGGTGAGGAACTAGGTCGAATGAAACTTTTGTCTAGTAGTTCCTGAAGTTGGGTGTAGACTTGACTTTCTTCGCGCCCCCTTCTCGAAGAGCTCGAATTGGTCCTACAGTTCGGACTCCTCTCACGGTTCTGAATCTAATCTCACAAAGTGCAATGTGAAACTGATAAGCACCAAAGAGTCCAATCCGGCAAATCATTTTGGAAAATCAAATTTTGAATCAAATAATGCCAAAACTAGACTGCTTTGCTAGATTATAGAGTCGCCACCTAAATATTTTATTTTTGAAAAATTTAGGAAACCCTAACTCGTGCCAAAGGCCACATGTCCGTCATCACCAAAGTTGTCTCAGCTCGGGAACTTGGGTATGAGAGGGGTAGGTCCTGAAATGAGCACCCCCGCTCGCCCAATCAAAGATCGGTCTTTACTAATCATGATATGATGTTTTATAAACACATGTGTTCTTATTCCGATTATTAGCTAACTTTACTATGTGACGCACACAAGCAAGTATAGACAAAAATTGCGAGAATTGGAACAAAATAACTCATGTTTGCTTTCGAAAATGGTTTGAATTTGCCACCCTCAAAATGTGAATTTGCCATCAAACATGATGGGCTTGAAATATGATTTGCCACTTCGCAAAGTGGGCTTAAAACATACATTCATTAAACTGTTCCAATTCAAGCAACAAAGCTTTCACCCACAGGCATTCATGCAGTTAATCATTTAAGCAAATAGCTTCATGGCAAGCATGCGAAACATGGCATTTATGGCAATTACACTCATGTAATATGCTAAAGTGTAAAAGCTTACTGAGTACTCCAAGCCAAAACAAAAGCTAGTTAGAAAAATGCATGATTCCTAACTATACAAGATGCCTAATGCAACACATGCAATATGCAATTAATAGGCTCGGCTACTAATATGACATTTGCAACACTTTGATAGCATGCTTTGAAAACACATATTCAAAGAAGTGCATTGAAATAACGATGCCATTTGAATGATGCGTCGAGCCTCGGTGCATGCAAGACAAATGAATGATGCAAACATACAATCATAAGGTATGCTAATTAAAATATGTCCATAATCTAACCATCGAAAGCAGATAAATAAAAGGGAGAAAGAAGTGGGGTTGGAAGACATGCACACACACACGCACGCTTATTACAACATTGCGCCCTCTCCAAGGAGGGTCCGCATAAATAAGCTAAGCTAGATTAAGCTAAACTAATTATTACAAAACAAAACTAATTAACTATTCTAGCTAATTAATTATTACAACACAATTGAATAACTAGCTACACTATGCTAATTAAAATATTACAAAACGAACTGAATGATTAGCTACGCTAACTAACTAGTAAAGCAATTTAAATGGCCTCAAGGGACGAGGGATGCATGCATGCTCAGTTGCTTCCTCTCGAAAATGCTCTTGCCTTGCCACCGGCTACCTCTGTTTGCACTCATTTGATCTTGGAAAGTTGCACCAACTTCCAGATTGCCTCTGCTCCAACACAGGAACACATTTGCACAAAAATTCACTGGTGGCCGGTCGGCCACAAAAAGTGGCTGTCGGCCACCTTAACTGGCCGGTCGGCTACTGCAAGTGGCCGGTCGGCCACCCCTATTTCTGGACTTCTGCTTTTGCTGCAACAGAGAGCAACAGAGAGCAACAAAGGCAAAACAAAGCATTTTCAAGGAATGTGTGTGCTGCTACACTCCTTATCATTTATCAAGCTCAAAAGAGTGTAGCTCTTGGCTCTCAAGCCATCAACCAAGCATTTTCAATGCATGATGGCTAGAAAACCAAGCTTGTACAAAGTCAATGAATACACAGATAAGACTCGAAGGACCACCACCCTATCACGCATGATCAAGGGTGTCGATAACTAAGAAAAGTGGCACGTTTCATCACTTTGAGTATGAAACGTCCCATTTTTCTTGTGTTTGAATTAATGTCCGATCCAAACAAATGCAATGCAACACAAACATGCTTATCTTGCTCAAGTTTTACTTGTCATGTTTTGTTTACACATTTTACATTACTGATTAGTCCTTTAACTGATTAAGTCCAAAGTGAGAGTCCGCTAATTGGAAAGAGGGCCTAAGCCACAAGTACCTTGAGCATGAAAGAGGCCTCATGATGTTGGTCAGTAGAAACCCTCAAGGGAGGATTAAAACCATTAGGCATGAAAGCCTCAATTCTACACTCAAGCCAGCAAGAGGCTCAATACCACTTTCAAAACAAAGTAAAAAATGAAGAATAGAGGGAGGTTGCAGACATTTCAGTGTTGATATGGCATGCAAAAAAACACTACATCATGCAAGCAACTCATGCAAGACATGCTCAAGAACCTAAAGCATCAAACTAATGAAGATCACAACACTATAAGTATGCAACACAAAGCTTAATTGACCAAACCAGCTCTAGACAGGGTTAAAACATGCCAAAACAGTGGCTAAAATATGCTGAGATTGAAGCATAAAAGGCTAGAAAAACATGCTCACGTGTTAGCTTGCAAACAAGACTCGAAACATAACTCTCAAAAGCAATGAAAGAGTGAAATAAGTGAGAGTGTGACAGAGCTATATACACTAAAATCATATGCAAAATGATGCTACACCATGCAAGCCACTCAAACACTTCATGCTAGAGACCTCAAAACAATGAGCTAGTGAAGACCATTACACTATAGCCATGCAATACAAGCCTCGAAGGACTTAACCAGCCCAATACAGAATTAAAGTAAGCCAAAATAGTAGCTAAAACAACCTGAAGTTAAGCTAACACAAGATACAAAAATAGGTTAAACCATTAGGCATGCTAGACTAGTAAGTATAATTGCACTACAAGTACAAAAAGAAAGCAACAAATGCTCCAACCAACCCAAAACAGAGTTGAAACATGTAAAAACAGAGCCTAAAACATGCTTGAACTAAGCTAACACAAGCTACAAAATCAAGCTAATACGTGAAGCAACCTAGGCATGGAAGCAAGACACAAAGAGGGGAGGCTAACCCCTCCTATTTTGGACTCCAAGAGTTGATTTTCACCACTGAAATAACTCTAGATTTCAGTGTTTAAAATGACCAAAACGTTTGATTTAAAGGTGGTAAGAAATGGCAGAAAAGGCTTCACAAGCCAAAGAGCAAAAAGGGGGAGACAACCCCCTAACTCACCAAGACTTAAACTACCATATTTAAACCTTAAAAATAGAATTTTTTATAGTTGAAAAACCAGGTCAAAACAATGTAAAAAGATAGCCAAGCAATTGATTAAAACAAAGTCTACAAGGTAAGTCCTTTACCTCTTAAAACACAACACAAAATCAGTCACAATTCTGAGCTTAAACCACCCTTAGAAGCTCAAACCAAGCCTCAAAGAACCGTAGCTCCAAGATGAAGATGTTTGGTTAAAGGTGCAAAAGTGTAAAGAATTCTCACTTTCAAGCATAAAACGAGAAGAGAGAGAGAGAGAAATTTGCTCCAAATTGTGTAACCCTTCAAAATAGGGGAGAGACCCCCCCTTATATAGAAAATCAAGCTAAAAGCTTGCATTCATCCCTCCATACACATGTATGGAGATGAGCATCAGTGAACAATAGCTGGCACAGTTGGCAGAGAAATATCTGAAAAATGGCTGTCGGCCATCATCAGTGGCCGACCGGCCATCAATGTAGCCGACCGTCCATAAGCATAGCTGACCGGCCACCACTGGTGGCCGACAGGCACAAATCATGGCCGACAGGCTAAGGGGATGGCCGACAGGTCACCCTCTCCTCCAGAAGTGAAGCAACAAGCTCTTGGCTCACAACCAAGCACAAAACAAACAAGATTAGAGGCTCCAAGGCAAGACGCTCAGCCGAGACTTTTAGGGACTCAAAACGAACATGAGCGAGCACAATCATCGGATGTTCAAACGATGACGTCCAAGTCTTGAGGACGATCAAAAATAGGGTGTCTACATTGGGTCTTCAGTTCTTTTAATTCTATCATTGACATAAGGTAAAGAGTTTTTGAGATTGGTTGGGTACTAGGTTGGGTTTCAATGGTGAACTCGATTTCCCAATCAACTGGGATACCAGGTAGGTCTTCGAGAAAGACATCTGGGAATTCTCTAACTACGGAGATTACATCGACGGTGGGGGGCCTCTTTTTGAGTATCGATCACATAACAGATATAACTACAACAATCCTTTCTTAAAAATCGTTGGGCTGTTATAGAGGATGTAAGACAGGGAGGGATGGAAACTCCAGTCCCATCAAAGACAAGCTCGGGTTGGTTTGGTAACCAAAGGGAGACCTTTTTGGCTTTACAATCAATAGAGGCATGATTGGCAACCAGCCAATCCATTCCTAAAATCACATCAAAGTTACCAATACGGAGGGAATCAAATATGCGTATAAGGTTTCACCTTTTAAGGATATAGTGCAAGATTTGTACACCTTAGTGCCAAGGGCAAAATGACCAGAAGGAAAAGACACAAACAGCATATATCCTAAGGGTTTGGGTGTTGATGCTATCTTGGAAGCAAAGTGTGGTGCAACAAAAGACTAAGTTGAATTATAGTCAATGAGGACATGAGCTAAATGTCCACAGACAGAAAGTGTACTAGACACAATGTTTTCAATCAGTTTCGATTTTCCAAGCACCAAGGCAAAAGCTCTTCCTTCGCGTTTTTGGTCCTTCCTCGCTCCTCCAGGTTCTGCAGGTTTTCTAGCTGGTTCAAAGGGGCCAGTTATAGGATTGGTAAGCTTTGGACAATCTCTCAGCAAGTGGCCAACTTGAACACATTTAAAGCATGCTCCCGTGTCTCGATGGCATCGTCTTCAATGAGCCCTTCCACAAGTAGGGCAATTAGGAATAGTGCCACCTCTGGGGGTTAGTAGGACCTTGATTGCCTGAACTAGTTGTGCCCGTATTTACCTTCTTGGGTGGCACTGCACCGGATCTTCTGTTGTCTTTTTCCAAAAATAGCTTCATTTGGCTTGTTTCTCCGGAACGGGATGTTTTAATCCCTTTTTCTGCGATGTATGCTTGATCCACCACATCCGCATAGATTGGTAGTTTCAACACCTCAAGCCTATCTTTGATTTCAGCATCCAATTCTGCTTCGAATTTCCTTACTTTTTGAGCTTCGGTGGGGATGACATATGTAGCAAATCGGGCTAGTTACGTGAACTTGCTCTTGTATTTGGCCACCGTCATGGTTCTTTACTTTAAATGTGTGAATTCCAACGCCTTTTGTTCCTGCAGTGAATGTGGAAAGTATTTTTCATAAAATACTTCCAAGAATCTTGCCCAAGACAATATTTCTTCTTTCTCTAGGGTAAGAAGCCTTCATTCCTTCGCATTCTCTTTGAAAGTGAAAGTTGCAAAAGTTATCTTTTGTCTTTCGGTGAAGGGTAGTCCGCAAAAATTTTTCTCCATGTCCCTAACCCAAGCTTCTGCTACCAGTGGGTTTGGACTACCAGTTAATGTGGTGGGTTTTAGATCTTGGAATTGTTTTATTGTAACCGACTCTTCTCGCCGTTCTGGCATCCCATTGTTTATGTTGGTCTGCAAGGCCTACAAAAAGCTAGTAACTACTCTTTCTATGATTCTTTCTATTGATTTAGTTCCGTTGACAGATGAATCACTTTTGTTACTATTATAGGCCATTCTACAAAGTAATAAATGAGGCATTACATTCATAACACAACATGCATATTGCAGCATATATATAAAATACTAACTTTACTATTTTTACAAATATAATATTACATCCTTATCCATAAAATCAAAAAGTATGTTAGTGTCTCATCCTTTTGGTACAAAAAATAGGGATCAGAACTCATTATAGTTAGTTTACAAAAGAATTTTCTTCTACAAAATCTAGATTGGTGGGTCAAACAACAGCTGGAAGTAGTGTTGCATAAAAAACTCAACCTCCCATCCTAACTGTACCGTACCAAAACAAACCCATGTTGCCTGGACTGTATAAATGGGGACAGACTGTAGGTATCCCCAAAACGCTCAATCAACGATCCATCTAGGTATCTTGATGTATGATAAGTCATTACTAAAATCAACATTCTAAATATGAATAATTTCCAAAGGGCTAGGGATGTTGGTGAATATGTAGTTTTCGGGATAAACATTTCTCCTCCTCTCGGCAAAATTTGGGGCCAAAGGGCCAACTATGTAGTGAAGGCGGTCAAATCCTAGGGCAAGGCCGATTACGTAAGTAGGTCCGATATATCGTCCACGCATATAGGCACAACTCTGCCTCCATGATAAGTATGTTACATCATTAGGATCGGTCTGTACATATATTGGCCAACCCATCAATTGGGCAAGGCCTGGATGTAGTCGCCTAACTATGTCTTCTGAGTCTCCCCATCCTTCCGGCGAGGCGGGGGCGTGGTGCTCTGCTAAGATGTCCTCCAAATTTATAGCCCCGAGCTCCTCTCAAAATGCCTTATTCAGATTAAACTTGGATATTCCTACATCACTAGAATTAGTCATAGTACAAACATGAGATTTTACATAAAAGGACTAACGTCGGAGGTAAATATTTAGTTCTTTAGTTTATTATTTTTTTATTTTTTTTTAAAAACACTTTGCTTTGATACCTTTGTCACGACCCAACCCCAGGGCTTAGGGCCAGAATCGCAACATACTAATTAATTTTAATCTTAACAAATTAAATGGCGCAGGCGGAGGCAGAGTGGTAGTAAAAAATAATGAAACAGAAAATTAACTTCATTCTACTATTTTGACAAAAGAAAATACATCCATAGGGCTTTTATTATTTTATTATTTAGTGACAGACTATCAGTAAAAAAAAAAGGGAGAAAAGAAAACAAAATAACAGATCAACATCAAATTCTTGTGCAAGTCTCATTACACGAGGTTACAGGTCTTCTTTACATCTCGTCACCTGAAAAGGGTAACAACTATAAGCACACAGCAGAGTGAGGTATATTATGCCGAGAGCGTAGGGGCACAAAATAACCATGGATAGTTATTTAGCTACAATATGTAAAATAACATAATTCGAATAAACAGCTTATCTAAATGGTCAAAATTAAATTCTAAAAATTACGTAAATAAGTTGTCATAACCACGGTACAGAACAAAACAAAACAGAGATCACTAGAGTGATAATAGAACAGAGGTCAAAGGATCCACGATAAACAAAGGGCCACAAGGTGACCAATCAGAAGTCAATGGTTTATTTAAGTTCCCCAAGGCATGGGACTCCCGTTGTGGTACTTATAGAAAATAATTGTTTATAAAATTATTGTCAAATAATTTTTAAAATTTAAACAAACATATCCATGAGTTTCAATTTAAATAAATAGAGTTCAAAAAATAATTAACGTAATTGAAATATTAATATAACTTATAAAACATGAATTGCGTCAAATAAATTATGGTAATTCAAAACATACATAAAATATATTATGGTGACTCAAGGTATAATATAACTCACCTTAATATTGCCTTTTACTATTTTCTTCTTATTTTTGCTACCTTCTCACGGCTATTCCTTTGCTCCCTTTTTTCTTTTCTATTTCCTTTTCCTTTTATCCTATTCATTTTACAGCCCCACCCATCCCTTTATATATATACACAGCCTAGAGGTGTATTAATGGTCCGAATTTGCTGAATCATCCTCCTTAATCCTAGACAGCCCAGATGGCTAAGGTTTTATTCGTCCAGCAAATACACACGTTTATTCTTACTAGATTTGTTATTGTTATTATTATTATTAGATTATTTATTTATTATTATTATTATTAATAATTTATTTTCATTACTTTGGTGTATTTTTACTTTGGCCCATTTCTTAAAATAAATTATTCCCAATGAAATTTCACTTTATCTCATACAACCATAATATTCACTATTTTATTTGATTCTAATTATTCATGATATTTAATTAAACAATGAGGGTGTCGCACATAATGTAATAAAAACAACCTTCACACCACTAAGCAGCCCAAACACCAATTTAATAAAAACAACACCACCACTGGAATTTCTTGCATTGGAGGGGGTGGTTGAAATGTTATGTATGACGAACTTAGGTAGCCTTTGTTTTTTTGCGTGTTTGTTTATAATTTGTTTGGCTTGAGGCTTGTCTGCTATTGAATTAGAACCTCACCAATTTTCTATTGTTGTTTTGGATTATGCACATGATTGGTCTTGCTATGGGTGTCAACATAGTTGGGATGTCTGGCTTTAATAATGATGCAATTTAAATTCAAAATTACATCTTGTATGTCTTTTTCTCATCAATAAATTCTCTTTTGATGGTAAAAAAAGTAGCAAAAAATACATTGAGTATCCAATTTTTATTCTTCTTTCACATGTGCCACTATCCAGAAATTATTTTGTAGTCAAAGTGCATAAAACATAATAACCACATTATGTCAATTATTTTGATCCAAACACACGTCTTTGTGAATTTCTTGTCTTTATTTTGCCTTTAGCCCAAAATTATTTCTAAAGAAGAGGCAAATTTTGCCTCTGAATTAATTTATGTTTTCATTTTTCAGGTCAAAGATTACTTGGAGAGATGCAAAATATGGTCAAACAATTCAACGACTTTGTGGTTCAAGTTTTTTTTCATTTTTTTAATCTATGTAATCACAGTTAATTTATTATTATTATTAATTCCTTTGTATTTATTTTTGAATATTCAACTTTCATTTATGACATATATGACGTTATTCCATTCAATATGTGGTTGTGATTCAAATGATAGTATATAGTGCGTATTACATTCTTCAAATGCATATAAAAATAATATTGATTATTCTTTAAATATGCCGAACCCCTTTTTTTAATCACACACATTAACTGTGATGAGAAATGCATATAACATGCGATCTTATCTCATTATTAATTACATGTTTTATTAAATATTAATCACGCTTAAAATATGTAATCTAAATATTTATTATCACAGGTTTTATTAGTTATACATCACACATAAAAGATATCATCTAAATGTTTATTATTACACGTAAAAAGTGTGATCTAAATATTTATTATCACAGGTTTTATTAGTTATACATCACACATAAAAGATATCATCTAAATGTTTATTATTACACGTAAAAAGTGTGATCTAAATATTTATTATCACAGGTTTTATTAGTTATACATCACACATAAAAGATATCATCTAAATGTTTATTATTACACGTAAAAAGTGTGATCTAAATATTTATTATCACAGGTTTTATTAGTTATACATCACACATAAAAGATATCATCTAAATGTTTATTATTACACGTAAAAAGTGTGATCTAAATATTTATTATCACAGGTTTTATTAGTTATACATCACACATAAAAGATATCATCTAAATGTTTATTATTACACGTAAAAAGTGTGATCTAAATATTTATTATCACAGGTTTTATTAGTTATACATCACACATAAAAGATATCATCTAAATGTTTATTATTACACGTAAAAAGTGTGATCTAAATATTTATTATCACAGGTTTTATTAGTTATACATCACACATAAAAGATATCATCTAAATGTTTATTATTACACGTAAAAAGTGTGATCTAAATATTTATTATCACAGGTTTTATTAGTTATACATCACACATAAAAGATATCATCTAAATGTTTATTATTACACGTAAAAAGTGTGATCTAAATATTTATTATCACAGGTTTTATTAGTTATACATCACACATAAAAGATATCATCTAAATGTTTATTATTACACGTAAAAAGTGTGATCTAAATATTTATTATCACAGGTTTTATTAGTTATACATCACACATAAAAGATATCATCTAAATGTTTATTATTACACGTAAAAAGTGTGATCTAAATATTTATTATCACAGGTTTTATTAGTTATACATCACACATAAAAGATATCATCTAAATGTTTATTATTACACGTAAAAAGTGTGATCTAAATATTTATTATCACAGGTTTTATTAGTTATACATCACACATAAAAGATATCATCTAAATGTTTATTATTACACGTAAAAAGTGTGATCTAAATATTTATTATCACAGGTTTTATTAGTTATACATCACACATAAAAGATATCATCTAAATGTTTATTATTACACGTAAAAAGTGTGATCTAAATATTTATTATCACAGGTTTTATTAGTTATACATCACACATAAAAGATATCATCTAAATGTTTATTATTACACGTAAAAAGTGTGATCTAAATATTTATTATCACAGGTTTTATTAGTTATACATCACACATAAAAGATATCATCTAAATGTTTATTATTACACGTAAAAAGTGTGATCTAAATATTTATTATCACAGGTTTTATTAGTTATACATCACACATAAAAGATATCATCTAAATGTTTATTATTACACGTAAAAAGTGTGATCTAAATATTTATTATCACAGGTTTTATTAGTTATACATCACACATAAAAGATATCATCTAAATGTTTATTATTACACGTAAAAAGTGTGATCTAAATATTTATTATCACAGGTTTTATTAGTTATACATCACACATAAAAGATATCATCTAAATGTTTATTATTACACGTAAAAAGTGTGATCTAAATATTTATTATCACAGGTTTTATTAGTTATACATCACACATAAAAGATATCATCTAAATGTTTATTATTACACGTAAAAAGTGTGATCTAAATATTTATTATCACAGGTTTTATTAGTTATACATCACACATAAAAGATATCATCTAAATGTTTATTATTACACGTAAAAAGTGTGATCTAAATATTTATTATCACAGGTTTTATTAGTTATACATCACACATAAAAGATATCATCTAAATGTTTATTATTACACGTAAAAAGTGTGATCTAAATATTTATTATCACAGGTTTTATTAGTTATACATCACACATAAAAGATATCATCTAAATGTTTATTATTACACGTAAAAAGTGTGATCTAAATATTTATTATCACAGGTTTTATTAGTTATACATCACACATAAAAGATATCATCTAAATGTTTATTATTACACGTAAAAAGTGTGATCTAAATATTTATTATCACAGGTTTTATTAGTTATACATCACACATAAAAGATATCATCTAAATGTTTATTATTACACGTAAAAAGTGTGATCTAAATATTTATTATCACAGGTTTTATTAGTTATACATCACACATAAAAGATATCATCTAAATGTTTATTATTACACGTAAAAAGTGTGATCTAAATATTTATTATCACAGGTTTTATTAGTTATACATCACACATAAAAGATATCATCTAAATGTTTATTATTACACGTAAAAAGTGTGATCTAAATATTTATTATCACAGGTTTTATTAGTTATACATCACACATAAAAGATATCATCTAAATGTTTATTATTACACGTAAAAAGTGTGATCTAAATATTTATTATCACAGGTTTTATTAGTTATACATCACACATAAAAGATATCATCTAAATGTTTATTATTACACGTAAAAAGTGTGATCTAAATATTTATTATCACAGGTTTTATTAGTTATACATCACACATAAAAGATATCATCTAAATGTTTATTATTACACGTAAAAAGTGTGATCTAAATATTTATTATCACAGGTTTTATTAGTTATACATCACACATAAAAGATATCATCTAAATGTTTATTATTACACGTAAAAAGTGTGATCTAAATATTTATTATCACAGGTTTTATTAGTTATACATCACACATAAAAGATATCATCTAAATGTTTATTATTACACGTAAAAAGTGTGATCTAAATATTTATTATCACAGGTTTTATTAGTTATACATCACACATAAAAGATATCATCTAAATGTTTATTATTACACGTAAAAAGTGTGATCTAAATATTTATTATCACAGGTTTTATTAGTTATACATCACACATAAAAGATATCATCTAAATGTTTATTATTACACGTAAAAAGTGTGATCTAAATATTTATTATCACAGGTTTTATTAGTTATACATCACACATAAAAGATATCATCTAAATGTTTATTATTACACGTAAAAAGTGTGATCTAAATATTTATTATCACAGGTTTTATTAGTTATACATCACACATAAAAGATATCATCTAAATGTTTATTATTACACGTAAAAAGTGTGATCTAAATATTTATTATCACAGGTTTTATTAGTTATACATCACACATAAAAGATATCATCTAAATGTTTATTATTACACGTAAAAAGTGTGATCTAAATATTTATTATCACAGGTTTTATTAGTTATACATCACACATAAAAGATATCATCTAAATGTTTATTATTACACGTAAAAAGTGTGATCTAAATATTTATTATCACAGGTTTTATTAGTTATACATCACACATAAAAGATATCATCTAAATGTTTATTATTACACGTAAAAAGTGTGATCTAAATATTTATTATCACAGGTTTTATTAGTTATACATCACACATAAAAGATATCATCTAAATGTTTATTATTACACGTAAAAAGTGTGATCTAAATATTTATTATCACAGGTTTTATTAGTTATACATCACACATAAAAGATATCATCTAAATGTTTATTATTACACGTAAAAAGTGTGATCTAAATATTTATTATCACAGGTTTTATTAGTTATACATCACACATAAAAGATATCATCTAAATGTTTATTATTACACGTAAAAAGTGTGATCTAAATATTTATTATCACAGGTTTTATTAGTTATACATCACACATAAAAGATATCATCTAAATGTTTATTATTACACGTAAAAAGTGTGATCTAAATATTTATTATCACAGGTTTTATTAGTTATACATCACACATAAAAGATATCATCTAAATGTTTATTATTACACGTAAAAAGTGTGATCTAAATATTTATTATCACAGGTTTTATTAGTTATACATCACACATAAAAGATATCATCTAAATGTTTATTATTACACGTAAAAAGTGTGATCTAAATATTTATTATCACAGGTTTTATTAGTTATACATCACACATAAAAGATATCATCTAAATGTTTATTATTACACGTAAAAAGTGTGATCTAAATATTTATTATCACAGGTTTTATTAGTTATACATCACACATAAAAGATATCATCTAAATGTTTATTATTACACGTAAAAAGTGTGATCTAAATATTTATTATCACAGGTTTTATTAGTTATACATCACACATAAAAGATATCATCTAAATGTTTATTATTACACGTAAAAAGTGTGATCTAAATATTTATTATCACAGGTTTTATTAGTTATACATCACACATAAAAGATATCATCTAAATGTTTATTATTACACGTAAAAAGTGTGATCTAAATATTTATTATCACAGGTTTTATTAGTTATACATCACACATAAAAGATATCATCTAAATGTTTATTATTACACGTAAAAAGTGTGATCTAAATATTTATTATCACAGGTTTTATTAGTTATACATCACACATAAAAGATATCATCTAAATGTTTATTATTACACGTAAAAAGTGTGATCTAAATATTTATTATCACAGGTTTTATTAGTTATACATCACACATAAAAGATATCATCTAAATGTTTATTATTACACGTAAAAAGTGTGATCTAAATATTTATTATCACAGGTTTTATTAGTTATACATCACACATAAAAGATATCATCTAAATGTTTATTATTACACGTAAAAAGTGTGATCTAAATATTTATTATCACAGGTTTTATTAGTTATACATCACACATAAAAGATATCATCTAAATGTTTATTATTACACGTAAAAAGTGTGATCTAAATATTTATTATCACAGGTTTTATTAGTTATACATCACACATAAAAGATATCATCTAAATGTTTATTATTACACGTAAAAAGTGTGATCTAAATATTTATTATCACAGGTTTTATTAGTTATACATCACACATAAAAGATATCATCTAAATGTTTATTATTACACGTAAAAAGTGTGATCTAAATATTTATTATCACAGGTTTTATTAGTTATACATCACACATAAAAGATATCATCTAAATGTTTATTATTACACGTAAAAAGTGTGATCTAAATATTTATTATCACAGGTTTTATTAGTTATACATCACACATAAAAGATATCATCTAAATGTTTATTATTACACGTAAAAAGTGTGATCTAAATATTTATTATCACAGGTTTTATTAGTTATACATCACACATAAAAGATATCATCTAAATGTTTATTATTACACGTAAAAAGTGTGATCTAAATATTTATTATCACAGGTTTTATTAGTTATACATCACACATAAAAGATATCATCTAAATGTTTATTATTACACGTAAAAAGTGTGATCTAAATATTTATTATCACAGGTTTTATTAGTTATACATCACACATAAAAGATATCATCTAAATGTTTATTATTACACGTAAAAAGTGTGATCTAAATATTTATTATCACAGGTTTTATTAGTTATACATCACACATAAAAGATATCATCTAAATGTTTATTATTACACGTAAAAAGTGTGATCTAAATATTTATTATCACAGGTTTTATTAGTTATACATCACACATAAAAGATATCATCTAAATGTTTATTATTACACGTAAAAAGTGTGATCTAAATATTTATTATCACAGGTTTTATTAGTTATACATCACACATAAAAGATATCATCTAAATGTTTATTATTACACGTAAAAAGTGTGATCTAAATATTTATTATCACAGGTTTTATTAGTTATACATCACACATAAAAGATATCATCTAAATGTTTATTATTACACGTAAAAAGTGTGATCTAAATATTTATTATCACAGGTTTTATTAGTTATACATCACACATAAAAGATATCATCTAAATGTTTATTATTACACGTAAAAAGTGTGATCTAAATATTTATTATCACAGGTTTTATTAGTTATACATCACACATAAAAGATATCATCTAAATGTTTATTATTACACGTAAAAAGTGTGATCTAAATATTTATTATCACAGGTTTTATTAGTTATACATCACACATAAAAGATATCATCTAAATGTTTATTATTACACGTAAAAAGTGTGATCTAAATATTTATTATCACAGGTTTTATTAGTTATACATCACACATAAAAGATATCATCTAAATGTTTATTATTACACGTAAAAAGTGTGATCTAAATATTTATTATCACAGGTTTTATTAGTTATACATCACACATAAAAGATATCATCTAAATGTTTATTATTACACGTAAAAAGTGTGATCTAAATATTTATTATCACAGGTTTTATTAGTTATACATCACACATAAAAGATATCATCTAAATGTTTATTATTACACGTAAAAAGTGTGATCTAAATATTTATTATCACAGGTTTTATTAGTTATACATCACACATAAAAGATATCATCTAAATGTTTATTATTACACGTAAAAAGTGTGATCTAAATATTTATTATCACAGGTTTTATTAGTTATACATCACACATAAAAGATATCATCTAAATGTTTATTATTACACGTAAAAAGTGTGATCTAAATATTTATTATCACAGGTTTTATTAGTTATACATCACACATAAAAGATATCATCTAAATGTTTATTATTACACGTAAAAAGTGTGATCTAAATATTTATTATCACAGGTTTTATTAGTTATACATCACACATAAAAGATATCATCTAAATGTTTATTATTACACGTAAAAAGTGTGATCTAAATATTTATTATCACAGGTTTTATTAGTTATACATCACACATAAAAGATATCATCTAAATGTTTATTATTACACGTAAAAAGTGTGATCTAAATATTTATTATCACAGGTTTTATTAGTTATACATCACACATAAAAGATATCATCTAAATGTTTATTATTACACGTAAAAAGTGTGATCTAAATATTTATTATCACAGGTTTTATTAGTTATACATCACACATAAAAGATATCATCTAAATGTTTATTATTACACGTAAAAAGTGTGATCTAAATATTTATTATCACAGGTTTTATTAGTTATACATCACACATAAAAGATATCATCTAAATGTTTATTATTACACGTAAAAAGTGTGATCTAAATATTTATTATCACAGGTTTTATTAGTTATACATCACACATAAAAGATATCATCTAAATGTTTATTATTACACGTAAAAAGTGTGATCTAAATATTTATTATCACAGGTTTTATTAGTTATACATCACACATAAAAGATATCATCTAAATGTTTATTATTACACGTAAAAAGTGTGATCTAAATATTTATTATCACAGGTTTTATTAGTTATACATCACACATAAAAGATATCATCTAAATGTTTATTATTACACGTAAAAAGTGTGATCTAAATATTTATTATCACAGGTTTTATTAGTTATACATCACACATAAAAGATATCATCTAAATGTTTATTATTACACGTAAAAAGTGTGATCTAAATATTTATTATCACAGGTTTTATTAGTTATACATCACACATAAAAGATATCATCTAAATGTTTATTATTACACGTAAAAAGTGTGATCTAAATATTTATTATCACAGGTTTTATTAGTTATACATCACACATAAAAGATATCATCTAAATGTTTATTATTACACGTAAAAAGTGTGATCTAAATATTTATTATCACAGGTTTTATTAGTTATACATCACACATAAAAGATATCATCTAAATGTTTATTATTACACGTAAAAAGTGTGATCTAAATATTTATTATCACAGGTTTTATTAGTTATACATCACACATAAAAGATATCATCTAAATGTTTATTATTACACGTAAAAAGTGTGATCTAAATATTTATTATCACAGGTTTTATTAGTTATACATCACACATAAAAGATATCATCTAAATGTTTATTATTACACGTAAAAAGTGTGATCTAAATATTTATTATCACAGGTTTTATTAGTTATACATCACACATAAAAGATATCATCTAAATGTTTATTATTACACGTAAAAAGTGTGATCTAAATATTTATTATCACAGGTTTTATTAGTTATACATCACACATAAAAGATATCATCTAAATGTTTATTATTACACGTAAAAAGTGTGATCTAAATATTTATTATCACAGGTTTTATTAGTTATACATCACACATAAAAGATATCATCTAAATGTTTATTATTACACGTAAAAAGTGTGATCTAAATATTTATTATCACAGGTTTTATTAGTTATACATCACACATAAAAGATATCATCTAAATGTTTATTATTACACGTAAAAAGTGTGATCTAAATATTTATTATCACAGGTTTTATTAGTTATACATCACACATAAAAGATATCATCTAAATGTTTATTATTACACGTAAAAAGTGTGATCTAAATATTTATTATCACAGGTTTTATTAGTTATACATCACACATAAAAGATATCATCTAAATGTTTATTATTACACGTAAAAAGTGTGATCTAAATATTTATTATCACAGGTTTTATTAGTTATACATCACACATAAAAGATATCATCTAAATGTTTATTATTACACGTAAAAAGTGTGATCTAAATATTTATTATCACAGGTTTTATTAGTTATACATCACACATAAAAGATATCATCTAAATGTTTATTATTACACGTAAAAAGTGTGATCTAAATATTTATTATCACAGGTTTTATTAGTTATACATCACACATAAAAGATATCATCTAAATGTTTATTATTACACGTAAAAAGTGTGATCTAAATATTTATTATCACAGGTTTTATTAGTTATACATCACACATAAAAGATATCATCTAAATGTTTATTATTACACGTAAAAAGTGTGATCTAAATATTTATTATCACAGGTTTTATTAGTTATACATCACACATAAAAGATATCATCTAAATGTTTATTATTACACGTAAAAAGTGTGATCTAAATATTTATTATCACAGGTTTTATTAGTTATACATCACACATAAAAGATATCATCTAAATGTTTATTATTACACGTAAAAAGTGTGATCTAAATATTTATTATCACAGGTTTTATTAGTTATACATCACACATAAAAGATATCATCTAAATGTTTATTATTACACGTAAAAAGTGTGATCTAAATATTTATTATCACAGGTTTTATTAGTTATACATCACACATAAAAGATATCATCTAAATGTTTATTATTACACGTAAAAAGTGTGATCTAAATATTTATTATCACAGGTTTTATTAGTTATACATCACACATAAAAGATATCATCTAAATGTTTATTATTACACGTAAAAAGTGTGATCTAAATATTTATTATCACAGGTTTTATTAGTTATACATCACACATAAAAGATATCATCTAAATGTTTATTATTACACGTAAAAAGTGTGATCTAAATATTTATTATCACAGGTTTTATTAGTTATACATCACACATAAAAGATATCATCTAAATGTTTATTATTACACGTAAAAAGTGTGATCTAAATATTTATTATCACAGGTTTTATTAGTTATACATCACACATAAAAGATATCATCTAA
The DNA here is from genome assembly GCF_004153795.1 of Camellia sinensis. Classification (NCBI taxonomy): domain Eukaryota; kingdom Viridiplantae; phylum Streptophyta; class Magnoliopsida; order Ericales; family Theaceae; genus Camellia; species Camellia sinensis. Next base: position 22,425 of record NW_021028514.1, read on the forward strand.
ATGTTTATTATTACACGTAAAAAGTGTGATCTAAATATTTATTATCACAGGTTTTATTAGTTATACATCACACATAAAAGATATCATCTAAATGTTTATTATTACACGTAAAAAGTGTGATCTAAATATTTATTATCACAGGTTTTATTAGTTATACATCACACATAAAAGATATCATCTAAATGTTTATTATTACACGTAAAAAGTGTGATCTAAATATTTATTATCACAGGTTTTATTAGTTATACATCACACATAAAAGATATCATCTAAATGTTTATTATTACACGTAAAAAGTGTGATCTAAATATTTATTATCACAGGTTTTATTAGTTATACATCACACATAAAAGATATCATCTAAATGTTTATTATTACACGTAAAAAGTGTGATCTAAATATTTATTATCACAGGTTTTATTAGTTATACATCACACATAAAAGATATCATCTAAATGTTTATTATTACACGTAAAAAGTGTGATCTAAATATTTATTATCACAGGTTTTATTAGTTATACATCACACATAAAAGATATCATCTAAATGTTTATTATTACACGTAAAAAGTGTGATCTAAATATTTATTATCACAGGTTTTATTAGTTATACATCACACATAAAAGATATCATCTAAATGTTTATTATTACACGTAAAAAGTGTGATCTAAATATTTATTATCACAGGTTTTATTAGTTATACATCACACATAAAAGATATCATCTAAATGTTTATTATTACACGTAAAAAGTGTGATCTAAATATTTATTATCACAGGTTTTATTAGTTATACATCACACATAAAAGATATCATCTAAATGTTTATTATTACACGTAAAAAGTGTGATCTAAATATTTATTATCACAGGTTTTATTAGTTATACATCACACATAAAAGATATCATCTAAATGTTTATTATTACACGTAAAAAGTGTGATCTAAATATTTATTATCACAGGTTTTATTAGTTATACATCACACATAAAAGATATCATCTAAATGTTTATTATTACACGTAAAAAGTGTGATCTAAATATTTATTATCACAGGTTTTATTAGTTATACATCACACATAAAAGATATCATCTAAATGTTTATTATTACACGTAAAAAGTGTGATCTAAATATTTATTATCACAGGTTTTATTAGTTATACATCACACATAAAAGATATCATCTAAATGTTTATTATTACACGTAAAAAGTGTGATCTAAATATTTATTATCACAGGTTTTATTAGTTATACATCACACATAAAAGATATCATCTAAATGTTTATTATTACACGTAAAAAGTGTGATCTAAATATTTATTATCACAGGTTTTATTAGTTATACATCACACATAAAAGATATCATCTAAATGTTTATTATTACACGTAAAAAGTGTGATCTAAATATTTATTATCACAGGTTTTATTAGTTATACATCACACATAAAAGATATCATCTAAATGTTTATTATTACACGTAAAAAGTGTGATCTAAATATTTATTATCACAGGTTTTATTAGTTATACATCACACATAAAAGATATCATCTAAATGTTTATTATTACACGTAAAAAGTGTGATCTAAATATTTATTATCACAGGTTTTATTAGTTATACATCACACATAAAAGATATCATCTAAATGTTTATTATTACACGTAAAAAGTGTGATCTAAATATTTATTATCACAGGTTTTATTAGTTATACATCACACATAAAAGATATCATCTAAATGTTTATTATTACACGTAAAAAGTGTGATCTAAATATTTATTATCACAGGTTTTATTAGTTATACATCACACATAAAAGATATCATCTAAATGTTTATTATTACACGTAAAAAGTGTGATCTAAATATTTATTATCACAGGTTTTATTAGTTATACATCACACATAAAAGATATCATCTAAATGTTTATTATTACACGTAAAAAGTGTGATCTAAATATTTATTATCACAGGTTTTATTAGTTATACATCACACATAAAAGATATCATCTAAATGTTTATTATTACACGTAAAAAGTGTGATCTAAATATTTATTATCACAGGTTTTATTAGTTATACATCACACATAAAAGATATCATCTAAATGTTTATTATTACACGTAAAAAGTGTGATCTAAATATTTATTATCACAGGTTTTATTAGTTATACATCACACATAAAAGATATCATCTAAATGTTTATTATTACACGTAAAAAGTGTGATCTAAATATTTATTATCACAGGTTTTATTAGTTATACATCACACATAAAAGATATCATCTAAATGTTTATTATTACACGTAAAAAGTGTGATCTAAATATTTATTATCACAGGTTTTATTAGTTATACATCACACATAAAAGATATCATCTAAATGTTTATTATTACACGTAAAAAGTGTGATCTAAATATTTATTATCACAGGTTTTATTAGTTATACATCACACATAAAAGATATCATCTAAATGTTTATTATTACACGTAAAAAGTGTGATCTAAATATTTATTATCACAGGTTTTATTAGTTATACATCACACATAAAAGATATCATCTAAATGTTTATTATTACACGTAAAAAGTGTGATCTAAATATTTATTATCACAGGTTTTATTAGTTATACATCACACATAAAAGATATCATCTAAATGTTTATTATTACACGTAAAAAGTGTGATCTAAATATTTATTATCACAGGTTTTATTAGTTATACATCACACATAAAAGATATCATCTAAATGTTTATTATTACACGTAAAAAGTGTGATCTAAATATTTATTATCACAGGTTTTATTAGTTATACATCACACATAAAAGATATCATCTAAATGTTTATTATTACACGTAAAAAGTGTGATCTAAATATTTATTATCACAGGTTTTATTAGTTATACATCACACATAAAAGATATCATCTAAATGTTTATTATTACACGTAAAAAGTGTGATCTAAATATTTATTATCACAGGTTTTATTAGTTATACATCACACATAAAAGATATCATCTAAATGTTTATTATTACACGTAAAAAGTGTGATCTAAATATTTATTATCACAGGTTTTATTAGTTATACATCACACATAAAAGATATCATCTAAATGTTTATTATTACACGTAAAAAGTGTGATCTAAATATTTATTATCACAGGTTTTATTAGTTATACATCACACATAAAAGATATCATCTAAATGTTTATTATTACACGTAAAAAGTGTGATCTAAATATTTATTATCACAGGTTTTATTAGTTATACATCACACATAAAAGATATCATCTAAATGTTTATTATTACACGTAAAAAGTGTGATCTAAATATTTATTATCACAGGTTTTATTAGTTATACATCACACATAAAAGATATCATCTAAATGTTTATTATTACACGTAAAAAGTGTGATCTAAATATTTATTATCACAGGTTTTATTAGTTATACATCACACATAAAAGATATCATCTAAATGTTTATTATTACACGTAAAAAGTGTGATCTAAATATTTATTATCACAGGTTTTATTAGTTATACATCACACATAAAAGATATCATCTAAATGTTTATTATTACACGTAAAAAGTGTGATCTAAATATTTATTATCACAGGTTTTATTAGTTATACATCACACATAAAAGATATCATCTAAATGTTTATTATTACACGTAAAAAGTGTGATCTAAATATTTATTATCACAGGTTTTATTAGTTATACATCACACATAAAAGATATCATCTAAATGTTTATTATTACACGTAAAAAGTGTGATCTAAATATTTATTATCACAGGTTTTATTAGTTATACATCACACATAAAAGATATCATCTAAATGTTTATTATTACACGTAAAAAGTGTGATCTAAATATTTATTATCACAGGTTTTATTAGTTATACATCACACATAAAAGATATCATCTAAATGTTTATTATTACACGTAAAAAGTGTGATCTAAATATTTATTATCACAGGTTTTATTAGTTATACATCACACATAAAAGATATCATCTAAATGTTTATTATTACACGTAAAAAGTGTGATCTAAATATTTATTATCACAGGTTTTATTAGTTATACATCACACATAAAAGATATCATCTAAATGTTTATTATTACACGTAAAAAGTGTGATCTAAATATTTATTATCACAGGTTTTATTAGTTGGCTGAGGCTTTTAGTGACTCGGTCTGGCCGAGCTCTTTATGCTCAGTCTGGCTGAGGCTTTTTGTGCTCAGTCTGGCTGAGACTGCAACCAAAGCGTTATTGGAATACCATAAATAACTGAGATACAAGCTTGCTGTCATACAAAGTGTAGCCCATTGGATCATAAATTTACACCATATGAGGAGAAAATGAGAACATTCAAGTGTGCAGATTGTCAAAAAGAACATACAACAATTGGACAAAACAAAAATACAACTTTTATTGAAAATAGCGCTTCAAATGCTCGGCGTTCCAAGGATGGGGGAGGTCTCGACCTTCCATGTCCTGAAGTCGGTAAGTGTCCGGACGTGGTCTGACTTTCACAACGTATGGTCCCTTTCACTTGGCTGCCAGTTTGCCCTCAGTTGGATTTTTGGCGGCAAGAGTTACTTCTCGCAAAATAAGGTCCCCCACGGCGAATTCCTTCGGTCTGACTTTGCAGTTGTAATGTGTTCTCATTTTCTGTTGGTATGAGGCCCGTCTGACAGTGGTGGTTTCTCGGAGTTCTTCGATCAGATCTAGGTCTGCCAGACGCAGCTCTTCGGTTAGTTCTGGATTCGGGTGTAAAACCCTTGGGGTTGGCAGACCGACTTCCACTGGGATGACCGCCTCAGCGCCGTATGTTAGGTGAAAGGGGGTCTCCCCAGTGGGAATCCGAGAGGTGGTGCGGTAAGCCCAGAGTACATTGGGTAATTCCTCAACCCAAAGTCCCTTAGCAGTTTCCAGCTTGGTTTTGATTTCAAGAGAGAACGGCTGGTGACCTCAACTTGGCCATTGGCTTGGGGATGACCTGGGGAAGAGAAACATGGCTGGATCTGGAGTTCTTCACAGAATTTCCTGAACATGGCGTTGTCGAATTGTTTGCCGTTGTCGGAGACGATGGCTTGAGGGATGCCAAACTTGCATACGATTGACTGCCAGATGAATTGGGTTGTGTTCCGCTCAGTAATGGTAGCAAGGGGTTCTGCTTCCACCCATTTAGTGAAGTAGTCGATGGCGACAATTGCGAATTTAGTTTGGCCTCGGCCAGTGGGCAATGGGCCAACTAGGTCGATCCCCCATTTGGCGAATGGGTAGGGGCTGCAAAGCGTGATAAATTCTGTAGGAGGAGCATGGGGGATGTTGGCAAAACGTTGACACTTATCGCATTTGAATACGAAGTCAGTCGCATCTTGATTGAGAGTAGGCCAGAAATAACCAGTGCGAAGTATTTTATGGGCGAGGGACCAGGCGCCCGAATGGTTACCACAGATACCCTCATGGATTTCCCTCATTACGTAGGTTGCTTGAGCAAGATTGAGGCATCTGAGGTATGGGCGTGAAAAACCACGTTTGTATAAGAGGTCGCTGACAAGAATGTAGTTGGACGACCGGGCCCTGACTTTGGCGGCCTGCTGTTTGTCATCTGGAAGTTCTCCCGTTGTTAGATACAGAAAGATGTCTGCCGCCCATGGGATAGGTTCATCTTGGAGAAAGTGGACTTCCTGCAGGTTGGGGGAGATGGTCGGTTAGGACAGGTATTCGAGGCGAACACCGTGGTTGAGGTCTGACTGGTCTGCAGAAGCCAATTGGGCCATCTCATCTGCCTTGGAGTTTTCAACCCAAGGGATGTGCTTGATGTGGAAGGTATTGAAGAGGCGAGCAAGGGGGATAGCAATATCCCTATATGCCCGCATGGTGTCCTCATTGGCGTCAAATTCTCCCGTAATTTGCCCGACGATAAGCTGGGAATCGCTGAACACCCGGATGTAGTTGACACCGATGTCTCTTGCTAGGCGTAGACCTGCTATCAGTGCCTCATATTCGGCCTCATTATTACTTGCATCGAACAGGAAGCGGAGAGTAGATTTGAAATAACCATCGTCAGGGGTGGTAAGGATGAGACCAGCCCCACTGCTTTCTTTGCGGGATGATCCGTCAACGTTGAGGGTCCAAGAGTGGGGGTCTTCTGCCTCAGTATGGGATGGCGGGGGCGGGGGAGCCGTGATTGGAGTGGGGTTAGTGAACTCCAGGATGAAGTCGGTGACGGCCTGCCCCTTGATCGCCGTTCAAGGTCGGTAGGAGATGTCAAACTAGCTGAGTTCGACTGACCATTGCATAAGTTGGCTGGACAACTCTGGTTGTTGCATTATTTTCTTCAACGGTTGGTCAGTGAGGACGACAATGGGGTAGGCCTGGAAGTAAGGTCGGAGTCGTCTTGAGGCTATGACCAAGGCTAAGGCCATTTTTTCAAGCAATGGATAGTTCTGTTCTGCTCCCCTGAGAGCCCGATTGATGTAGTAAACCGATCGTTGGACAGAGTTGTCTTCCCTAATGAGAGCTGCACTGACTGTGGTGTTTGACACGGCTAAGTAGAAGAAAAGGGGTTTACCCGTGATTGCTTGAGAAAGTAGGGGGGGTTGGCCATGCACTGCTTCAACTGCTAAAAGGCCTCTTCGGATTCTGTCGTCCACTCAAACGTTTGCCGAAGAACTTTAAAGAAGGGGAGGCACTTGTCCGTTGCGCGGGAAATGAAGCGGTTGAGGGCGGCGACTCTGCCAGTAAGCCTCTGAACCTCTTTAACCATTCTGGGCGACTGCATTTCTATCAAGGCCTTGATCTTTTCGAGGTTAGCTTCGATGCCTCGCTGACTGACCATAAAACCCAAGAATTTTCCAGATCCTACACCGAAGGCGCATTTCTCCGGATTAAGTTTCATTTGATACTTTCGTAGGGTGCCGAAGGTCTTTCGCAAATCGGCTAGATGATCAGTGGAGAGCTTGCTCTTGACTAGGATGTCGTCGACGTATACTTCCATGTTCCGGCCTATCTGGTGATGAAAGACGGTGTTGACCAACCGTTGGTAAGTGGCCTCGGCATTTTTCAACCCAAACGGCATGACACAATAATGGTAGGTTCCCCGGTCGGTGATGAAGGAGGTGTGCTCCCGGTCAGACGGGTGCATCAGAATTTGGTTGTATCTAGAGAAGGCGTCCATGAAGCTATGCATTTAATGGCCGACCGTGGCGTCAACGAGCAGATCTATAAGAGGAAGGGGATAACTGTCTTTGGGGCAAACTCAGTTGAGGTCGGAGTAGTCGACACAGAGTCGCCATTTACCGTTGTTTTTACGAACCAAGACCACATTTGATAGCCATCTAAGGTAGTCCACATTTTTGATAAACTGTGCCTCAAGGAGTTTATCTACTTCGGAAGCGATAAGAGTGTTGCGCTTCGGGTGAAAAATGCGCTGCTTCTGGCGGAAGGGTCGAAAGTGGGGCTCAATGCTGAGATGATGGGTTATGAAGAAAAGGTCAATACCCGACATGTCGGAGTGGGTCCAAGCAAATACGTCGTTGTGCTCAATCAGGAGGGCAGTAAGGTCGGCCTTTGCTTGGGAGGATAGTTGGCTGCCAATTTTGGCAGTTTTTGTTGGGTTGGTGGGGTCGATGGGGACCTCAACAAGCTCTTCCATTGGTTCCCCTTTGACCAGCTCATCCTCGTCTCTGACATCGAGCCCTTTAATGATCATAGCATCCTTCAGCTTGACCTCTTTAAGTGAGGCGACGTAACATTCCCTGGCCACAGTCTGCTCTCCTCTTACTGTGCCGACCCCTAGGTCGGTGGGTAACTTGACGGCAAGATGGAAAGTGGATGTGATAGCTTGGAAAGCATTTAAGGCGGTGCAGCCGAGGATGATGTTGTAAGCAGAGGGACAGTCGACGACAAGGAAGGTGAGTAACTTTGTGGTCTGCCGTGGGTATTCCCCGATTGTGATGGGAAGATCGATGGAGCCGATGGAGGTCACCCGATCTCCAGTAAAACCGACCAATGGGGTTTGGAGAGGGGACAAACTTTTTTCCCCGATCTTGAGCTGGCGGAAGGCGTTTAGGAAGATGATGTCTGAAGAACTGCCGTTGTCGATGAGAACCCGTCTAACCTTGTAATTGGAGAGGAGGGCAGAAATGATGAGAGGGTCGTCATGGGGGTAACGGATGCCTGTGCAGTCGGCGTCCGTAAAGGTGATAAGCTCCGTCCACTGCTTGGGCTGTTTGGAGGGTCGGTCCAATGTGGCAACTTCTTTGTCTGAGCCCTGCCTTATTTTTCTGAGTTCTGCCCGCTAAGCCGAGCGGGATGGTCTTCCACAAGCAAGCCCGCCGGTAATAACTCTGATTTCTCCAACAGGGGGGCGGGGTTACCTTGTGCCTGGGGATGCTGTGAAGGGCAATCACGACCTCGGTTAGGTTGTGCTGGTTGCCGGGAGGGGTGCACCGGCGGTTGTTTCTGGTGGGTTCAGTCCTTTGTCTCTGCTGAAGGCGAGTTTCCGTGAACCGACTAAAACGTCCCTAACGTATCAAGCCCTCGACCTGATCTTTGAGGTTAACACACTCCTCGGTATTATGGTCGTGGTCCTGGTGAAAACGGCAATATTTGGACTAGTCTCACCAATTGGAAGAAGACCGTGACGGTTGGGGCCATTTTAGGGGATAGTCTCGTTGGATCTGGTTGAGGACTTGTTCCATGAAGGAATTGAGGGGTGTGTATCGTTCGAACCGACCGGGCAGTTGGGTTAGTGCCGACCGGTCGGCTCGTGGGGGTCGGTCGGTATACTGAGGTGTTTGGTTATTGTACTAGGTGTTTCTGGTTTCTGAGTCATTTCCCTTTTCTCTAGGGGTCGGGTTTTTGGCTGTAGGATCTTGGCGAGCGGCTAGGGAATCTTCGGCATTCATATATTTTTGGGCTTTGGAAAGTAGGGTTGCCATGGAGGTCAGGGGGTTTTTGGAGAGGGAGAAAAGGAAATTGGATGATTGTAGGCCGGCCATTAACACCGTGAGGATGACTTTGTCATCGTTTTCCGCTACCTACAGGGCTTCGGTGTTAAAGCGGATGACAAAGCTGCGCAGCGACTCCCCCTCAGTCTGACGGATGTTGAGGAGCTAGGTTGTCGGACGCCGCTGGCCTTGGGCTCTAATGAAATGGCTGAAAAAGAAGTCACTGAGGTGCTGGAAAGTGGAAACAGAGTCTGCTGGCAGTTAACTAAACCAGAGTCGAGCCGACCCCTTGAGTGTTACGGGGAAAGCCCGACACATGATTTCATCAGGGAATGCATGGAGGATCATGAGGATTCTGTAGGTCTCCAAGTGATTGAATGGGTCCGTTGTACCGTCAAAAGAGTCGATCGTGGGCATTTTGAACTTAGGGGGTAGAGGTTTGTCCCTGATGGAGGCAACAAATGGGGAGTTGGCTGTGGTAGATGATTTATGTTGTATGTTCTACATGACTCCTTGGAGTTGGAGCTTCATGGCTCGGAGTTCTGCATCCCAAAGAGGAATGTTATCACCACTGGAATGCAGCGGGGGCTGGACGCTACTGGCCTCTCCTTCGGGGATCAGTGCCGGGATCAATAGATGCGGGGCCCGGGGTGGCAGGTTTATATCCGGGGAGGGGCTCGCAAGCCTTCCAAGTTAGGTGGATAAGGCTGCTGGATAGTATTGCTCGGGGCTCATTCTTGGTTGGGTGGAATATCTGGAGGTGGTGGAGGAGGCATGGGAAGGTTTCTTTGGAGTAAAGCATTAATCAGCGCTTGGTTTTGCTCGGCCAGGCGGTTAATGCTGTTGGTGAGCCCGGTAAAATACTGCGGTGGGTTGTTTGGATTAGGAGGGTCGGCTTGGTGGTCGGGAACATTGTGGTGAGAAGCCATGGATCTAGTCGTGACCATCCACCTTAATGGGTGACAGCAAGAGGTTATTGGGAAAGGGTCTCTGGCGACAATGAACACAACTGGCGCGCGAAGCAAAGGATTCCCATAGACGGCGCCAACTGATGATACAGCGTGTTCCAAATGGAACGGGTCGATCGATCCACACTCCTCTAACCGGTGCCCGAGGTACCAAGCCCACCAGAAGACCTGCACAGGAGTTCAACGGGGAACAGTGAGTCCCCCAGCGAACCCTCCAACGAGCAAGCTAGAAAGAGAGGTGGAATGTAGAGATAGATTAGAGATAGAAAGCTTAACCTTCTTCTTGTCTTTGACGTCTGCTTATATCCTCTGGTAATCATTTCGTTGTCCCTTCCGACCTGCCATCTTGGCCAAAAGTCTATGCTCAAGCTTGCCTTGTTCGTGGTGAGGCCATTCTGTCTCGACGGGGAGGGGTTATCGCAATAAATGTTGTAAGGGGCTTCATTAATGGCTGATGTGCAGTGCAATAACTTTGCAGGATCTTTGTCTGCTTATGTGGCTTGTCCTTCACCTGCCACGTGTCTAAGTGTCATTAGTTCTTAATGCCATATTGAGTTCCAGCCATGTTGGGCCTCATTAGTTGAATTATGTATTGGGCCCTAAGTGGTGGGCTTGGGTTGTTCATAGTGGGCTATAGCCTTTATGGGCTTACCCATGTCAATGACCTTAAGCAATATTTATAAAAATAAAAAATAAAAGGCGTTAAGTTTCCCCTCAAGTTAAATTTGAATTTGATAGAGCTTGAAGGGGCTATAGAGCTCACCATGAGTCATGTTTTGATGATTGAAACTATTCATTTTGTAGGATCCTCACAAAATGAACGATTCAGATAATTAAAGTGGGACCCATAGTGGGCTCCATGAGCCCATCAAATTCTCTCAAATTTAAATTAAATTTAAAAAAGTCCAACTTCAAAAAAATTTGACATTAGAGGCCTAAAACGACAAGCTAAATCAAGTTGTCTCAAGTTCTTATTATGCTTATCATATTGTGAACGCAATATTGATGATAATGGGGTAGATTGCGTACAAATGTAACTTTTGACATAATTTGCACTCTCAACTTCAAAATTAATAGAAGCTTAGAGCATCTTCAATGGAACTCTCAAAACACTTGTCAAAACTATAATATAGCAATAGTAATAAAAAGTGGGTCTCCAATGACTTACTATTTTACTTGCCAAAGATGGCATATGCCATATCTGTTCTCAAATTTGGCAAGTAAAATAGCAATTGCCAAACATGTCACATAAACAAATATGAACATATTTGTGGCTCCAAATTCAGTTGAAAAAACAGAATGAAGCAGTAGAAAACCAAGTAATTTTTCAAATTGAATTATATTTATTTTTTTTTCAAATTTTTTTCATATTTTATATTTGTCTAGTTGGGAATAATATAAATATACAATTTTTTTTACAAATAGTTAAAAAAAGGTCATAAAAGACAAAAAATAAACAAAAATAAAATCACAAAAAACTCTATATCCAAATAACACCTACAAACTTAGAGGGAAAGTTGGTTGAGAATTGCCAAAATAGCAAGTGACCATTGGAGCACCATTGCTATAATTTGGCAAAATAACACTATTCATTGTCAAATTATAGCAATTGGTATTATAGTAACAACCATTGGAGGTGCTCTTAGAGCTTCACTCTCTAAGCCTTCTGTTGGGTGTACCGCAGGGGTGAAGGAGGGTTTTGGCCGGCAGCCTCCTCTTTTTCTCTTTCCATCTCTTTTTTTCTTCTTTTCCTTATCTTTTTGCTTAATAATATTGGAAGCTTGATCTTCTAACCCTTTTTGGCGCCGCCACCACCACACTGCCACCTTCCTACCTCCATGAATCTATCCTCACCAGATCTATCTCATCTCCTTCAGATCTATCTCTGGTCACCGGTATTAGCGTCGCCTCTCCCTTTTTCTGATCTTCCAGATCTGATGTTTAGTTTGTGCCCAAACTTTCACCCTTGCACCCAAAACTTAAAGATATGGTTTTAGATCTTCTCACAATCCAAAAACCAACGATGTTTAATGCATTCGTTTCACACTAGGCAACCACCTTAACATTAATGTTCCATCTTGACCAGCAGAGTTGGGATCTTTAGATTTCAAGTTGAAAGTTGCGGTGTAATAGAACTTTGGATGCGTTTGGCAACTTGGATCTAGTTGTTTTCGATTTTCTTTTTTTTTTTTTTATTGCTTGATGTAATAATCTTCCCTATATTGAGATTATGTCCCCATTTGTGAGGGTTTTTTTTTCCCCTTTTATGGAAGTTAGGATTCTTCTTCCTACAAAAGTTTATCATCTCTTTATAAGATCTTTTGCTACTGTTGTACGAGATTGATTTAATTTTTTATCGATTTTGTAATGAAAATTTTCTTACTGATCTAAAAAAAAAACTTCAAAATTAATAATTCAAGCTTTTATCACTAAGGGGTTGTTTGAATTATCTAAATAAATATATTTTTTTATTTTTTATTTTTTATAAAAAGATGTGCAAAAAAATAAAGAGATATTTTGTTCTAAATAAATACACTTATCTAAATAAGTGCATTTCTATCAATCATGCTAAATAAGCCCAAAATCAATTGCTCCTTGTTCCACTACCCAAAATAAAATGAAAAATATGTGATATTTGATTTGGGTCCCACCCAATGTCACTGGTGGACGTGGCAAATGGGCGAATCAAAACGATTATACATTTAAACCAATTCAATACAAATTCGCATATTTAATAAATGGATTTAAATGGGATGAGTTTGGTTGAATTTGATACAGGGTGAACAAATGAATCAATCCAACCCATTTCCTTCATCTCTTTTATTTTCTAAAAAATAAAAAATATTTTTTTACTTTTTTAAAAATAATTTTTTATTTATTTTTTAAAAATGTTTTATTTTTTTTGATTTTTTTTAAAAGTACTTTTCTATTTTTATATTTTTCTAAGAAAAAAATTATTTTTAAAAAAAAAATTAGAATTGGTGATAGAAGTAATACCCATTTACACAAGTTTAAATGGGTACCCATGCCCAACCCATGTACACCAAGATTTAATTAGATTGAGGCCTCGTTTGGGAACAGGTTAATTTAGTAATTTTTTGACTATTTGGCTAAAATATAAGCTAAAAAAAACTAGTATATTTGTGATGACTTTTTGACTTTTTACGAAAAGATGTGCAAAAAGTAGAGAGAATAAAATCTTTGACTTTTTAGTATGAGTTGTTGGCTTTTTAACTAATTTAGTAATTTTTTGAATTTTTGACTAAAAAAGAGAGTTCCCAAACGAGGCCTGACAATAAGTAACCCATTTAAATCCATTTATTGATTTGAACCGACTAATATAAATTTTAAAGAGTAATGCCAAATATTTTACTAAATGTCTCACGTGATGTGAGATCCACATCATGTGAAATATTTGGTAAAATATTTAATAAAATATTTGAGATCTTTAGTATTTTTCAATTTTAGATAGGTATACAGGTTCATAGGTTTGTATTAGATTTGTCACCTCTAGTCACAGATTTTTGTTCAAATATATATCTAGTATATAATATATATACTATTATTATTAGTATATATATATATATATATATATATATATTATTAGTATTTGCATGGGGTTTTAGGAAGGTGACCAAACTTGTGTTTTCTCCCGACTTCGCCCAACCACATCTCATCAAACTCCCATTAGTCTTTCCTAATCTGTTGATTCTATCAACAATTTTTACTCTATAAATACCATCTATCCAAATTGATCCATAAACAGAGAAAAACTTGAAACATACAAGAACTCACCCATATTCAAGAGTAGCTCTATCAAACAATGGCCTCCTTTTATCCTCGTTTAGCTCTCTCTCTGATAATGGCGTTATCACTTTCCAGCATCCATATCACTCTCGCAGCTCGGACCCTTCTGCAAACAGTCCCTGCAATTCCATCTCTGCCTAAAGGGGGGTTGCCTCCATTGCCCACCATGCCAACCATTCCCCCAGCCATATTGCCCCCATTACCAACAGCCCCAACCTTGCCAAAGCCCACGTTCCCACCTTTGCCCAGCACCCAAATTCCATCAACTTTGCCCAATCCGACCATGCCCACCATTCCTTCGCTCACTCTACCACCGCTGCCAGCTACTTCACTGCCCACCATCCCGACAATTCCTTCAATCCCAACCATTCCAACAACAATTCCGATAATTCCTTTCTTCTCACCACCACCATCGAAGTAAGCCCCAGAGACACTACCACCATCACTCATCTTTCTCCACAAACACTAGATATCAAATGAAAGCCTACTAGAGATTTTAAATTTGCTTATGTTTATGCAGTTTGAGTCAGTTCGTGTGTCTTTGTTGTATTTATAAGTGTGAGGTTTCGATTTTATAGATTTGTGGTGTCGCTTTGTATCATTTCATTGTATTGCTTCTTATGATCTACATGAATAAATTATTTCTTTTTCATTTATTAACTAATATCTCCAGCATTCATAGCATTGAGGACAGAATTTCAACGAAAAAAAAAAAAAGTAGCATAACAAAGGGAACAGACCAAATTATGTCACAACGATTCGGTCTGTACCATTGTCACCTGACAATATGTTTTGAAATATGCACACTTCAGAAAGGCCATACAAGGGTCTTTCACTTAGTTATGTCAGCTCCCTGCCCACTCACGCTCCTTAAGCGGTTTGCCAGAACACACACCATAGGTTAGTCCAACTAACAGTTGGTTCCTCACCGCTGCACATTAGCACAAAAAAGGGAGCTGAATCTAGCAAATCTAAATTGAGCCCAAATTTTTTTTCCACAAGTCCTCTAGGTTGGGGTTGCAAAGTGGAAGAAAAGAAACGAGAAGTCAGATGTGAACTCCACATTTTACCTGTAGCCATAGCCAGAATTGATTAATATTATATTCCTTGGACACAATTTCTTAAGACTTGGAATTCCCTATACTACAAGATTTTAAATCCCACATAATATGGACACACAAATTTGCAGAAATTTCAAGCTAATGACAGATTGTTACTCAAAAGCTTTGGATTATTCATATGTTCTGCATGCTACAAGATTTTTTATGATCATCAAGCATGCAGAAGTAGAACTAAGGAAAAAATATACTTACAATTCTATAGAATATATGAGGAATGCTGAATACTACTCAAAAGTTCACTACTAAAATATCATCTTACTCTTGTTGGTTCTCGCAAGTTATCAATATCCTTCAACAATTGTTCGCTATTTCCAACATTCTAATGATAGAAGTTTATTAAACCTCATTTCTTCAATTAACTCCTAAATTTCAATTCAATAACTGAGCAATATAATATCTCAAGTCTTGATATGAGAGACTCATAGATCTGCTGCATTCTTTGCTTCCATAGCCAACTATGAAGTTGCCCCCCAACTGTCCAAGCTTTGGTTTCTGGAAAATACATAGTATTGAACTTCTTGTTAAAAATTAATGGTTGGAAAAAGGTACTTTTGAGTTTAGTAGTCATTCTTTATATCAAGCCAGGTGCTTACAAGGCTATATCAAAATTTGCAAAAGTGCTCTTCAATAGGCTTCAAATACTTACCACGAATCAATCATTCCCAAAATACTCAACTTGGACAGGGAAGCAACCCATTTGGAGTGGCACTGTTAATTCTGTACGTTACATTCGCAAAACCAAGAGAGATAGGTCAGAAAACATTTTTTTTTTTTTTTTATGAAAGTGCCCCTTTCAAATTGAGTTGTATTGAAATGAATAACTGTAGGGAACAAAACATCTACAATAATTAAGACAATGAAAAACTTAGAAAACTTATAATTTCCCCAAAAGGGAAGAGAAACCTAGACAAGTTGCAATTCAATAGCTTGGCTAGTCCAGTTTTTACTTTTTGTTGATAATCGACACAGATGTTTCAAGCCAAGGTTCCAATCAATTTGCCATTGTTTGCCTTATTTTTTCTGTAAGCTTAAACCAATTCCGACATTAGGAAACTACCTACACTACCAGCATAAAACTAAATCATTCTTATCCTCAGCATACCAGAAGCTTATGTTTCACAAAAATGACTCCTCTATTTATCTAAATTTCAGGGCAAATACTTGGATCTTAACGCATTTATTTTCATATTTTTTGCAGCTTATTCTAAGAAGATAATTGATGATATATAAGCAGAATCTAAAAATGCCACTCCCTACCTTTGGAATAATCAACATTTTTCAATTAATTTAAGTTATTTTCACCGGATCAATTGTAAGCAAAAACTACAACAAACAGTCTCACTGACACATAATCCTAAAATAAAAAGTCATAAGCAGCCCATTTAAGTTGCAGCCAAAAAGCACCACTCCGTTTATTGGATTAGTACCTAAGAGGCATAGACACAGATACGTGACACAACACAGATACAACACAGACACGCTGACATAGAAATTTTCAAAAAATGCAAGATACGACACATATGGGACACGCACAAAATACATAATTTTATATATTTATTATATGTCATATATATGAATATATCATTCCAAAATTGCCATTGTTTTTCTTTTATCATTGTATTCTAAATTATTTTCTTCAAACTTATAATTAGTTTTGTGTGTCTAATTAATGGACATGTGTGTTTAAGCAATTGACACGTGTTCTCCAAGTGTCCCGAGTTTTTTTTTTTTTTTTTTTAAATAAGACACTTTTGGAAAAGTGTCAGACACGTGTCGAGAAGTGTCCAACAAGAACATGCCACCTTTTTAGAAGTGTCTATACTTTTTAGGTTAGTATCCAAAAAAATAAATAAAGACTCAAATAAATGATATTTGATTTGGGTTCCACATAATGTCACTAATAAAATTGTTCCACAGTGTGTCACCATCCCAGGTTACATTATATATATTAGTAGTTGCAGTTTTGAAGGGTGAACAAACCTGAGCTTCTCCAGATTTTGACCAACCATATCTCATCAAACTCTCATTGGTCTTTGCTAATCTGTTGAGCCAATCAACAATTTTGCTATATAAATACCATCTATGCAAGTTGATCCTTAAGCTGAGCACAACTTGTAACAAAGAATTTGCCCATATTCAGAGTAGCCCAGCTCCTTACAAGTTGCACCTTCTTCTGCTCCTGTGAAACAATGGCTGCTTTTCATCGTTGTTTAATTGTATCTTTGATCATGGCTTTGTCATTTTCCAACATCCATATCACCCTGGCAGCTAGGCACCTACTACAAACGGTGCCTGCAATTCCATCTCTGCCTAAAGTCACCTTGCCTCCATTGCCCACCATGCCAACAATTCCCCAAGCCACATTGCCCCCATTACCAACCACTGCTTTGCCAACCTTGCCAAAACCCACGTTGCCGCCTCTGCCCACCACCCAACTTCCATCAACTTTGCCAAATCCAACCCTGCCAACCATGCCCACCGTTCCTACACTCACTCTACCACCACTACCAGCTACTTCACTTCCCACCATTCCTACAATTCCTTCAATACCAACCATTCCAACAATTCCTTCAATCCCAACCATTCCAACAACAATGCCAACAATCCCATTTCTCTCACCACCACCAACGAACTAGGCCCAGAGACGCTACCACTATCATTCATCTTTCTCCACATAGACTAGTTATCGAATGAAGGCCTACTACAGATTCTACAATTGTTCATGTTTGTGCAGTTTGGGTTAGTTTGTGTGTCTTTGTTGTGTTAAAGTGTGAGGTTTCAATTATATAGATTTGTGGTGTCGCTTTGTATCATTTCATTGTATTGCTTCTTAAGATCTACATTAATACATTTATGTCTTGTTCACTAACGATTATTGATTAATATCTACAGCAACGATAACAGAATTTTGAAGTCAAACTAAAAGAATGAAAAAGTCAAACTAAAAGAACGAAAAAGACAATAGGCTTAGCAAAGGGAACAAACCAATCTTTTTTCCCAAAACGATTCAGTCTATGCGAGTGTTATCTAACAATGTTAATATCTCTAGCAAATAGTATTTTCTTCTATACAACGGTGAAGTTAGTTTCATTGGACTTTTTTTATACATAGCATAATTTTAAAATTAAGATCTGGTTTGCAAGTCAATTAATATAATGACATTTAATGTTAGCTTATATGTTACTTTTGACATTAAATGTGAATTGAAGGTTGGATTTTAACCAACTAAACCATGTAACTCATTTTTCTCTACTCCAAATTTAAAATAAATTTTTTTTTACGAACATACCCAACTCTACTTGCACCCACACCCTACTTTATTAAAATTTTAAACATACTCATACGGTACCAGTACCCGTGCTGCATAGCCGGTAACCATAGCCCAAATTGAATAACATCGTTATTCCTTTCACACAATTTCTAAAAACTTGGTATTTGCTATACTACAAGATTTTAAAACCCACAGAATGTGAACACACAAATTTGCAGAAATTACAAGCTAATGACAATGATAGTTACTCAAAAGCATATGATTGTTCATATGTTCTACGTGCTGCAAGATTTTTATGATCATCAAGTGTCCTCCAGAAGTAGAACTAATGAAAAATCTACTTACAATTCTATAGAATATACAAGGAACACTGAATCCTACTCAAAAGTTCACAAGTAAAATCTCATCAAACTCATTGATTCTTCCAAGTTATCAGAATACCAGCAGCATCAACTTCTTGTTAAAAATTAATGATTGGAAGAAGGTACTTTCGAGTTTAGTAGTCATTCTTTAAATCAAGCCGGGTGCTCACAATTACAAGGCTACATCAAAATTTGCAAAAGCGCTCTTCAATAGACTTCACATACTTACCACAAATCAATCATTTCCAAAATGCTCAACTTGGACAAGGAAGCAACCCGTTTGGAATGGCGCTGTTAATTCTGTGCGCAACATTGCATTAGCAAAACCCGAGAGACAGAGAGAGGTCAGAAAACATTTTTTTTATGAAAGCTCCCCCTTTTTCCTTCATTTTTGTTAACAAAGTCAAAAAGAATTTTTTTAAAAAAATTCATCAGAAGCAAATAAAGAATAATGGAAGTAGTGAGTTGGTAATCACCTTTAGACCGATGTTATGTATTGGTACACACGTTCCGAAACATGGTACACTTCCATTCCAAAACAATAAATTTAGTGGTTCAAGGCGTTCCCAAAAAAAAAATTTCCAATATATTTCCTTAAATATTACTTTAGGAGAAAAAAAATCAAATATAATGAACTAAAATCTAAGACGAGTTAAGTTTTGACAAGACAAAAACATTAGCAATGAAAAGAAAAGGGAAAAAAAAAAAAAAAAAAAAAAAAAAACATTTTATTGAATACCTAATAGTTAAAAGAAATTATTCTAGTACCTTAATTTCATAAGTGTAAAATATACTATTCTACCCTTATCGTACCACATTTTAAAGCATGTGGCGTATCACATTCCCGTTTCTGTTCCACGTATCGGAACGATCCACGTTCCAGGTAACATAGCTTTAGACAAGGTGCAACCAATTTGACTACTTGGAGCAAAGCCTTTTGAATTGAGTTGTATTGAAATGAATACAAAGAAATCACTTCATCCACCACATTTGTCCCCAAATTTCTATCCACCCTTTATATTTTTTTAACTGGAAAACCCTAAAGGCAGTAAAACCACTATGGAAAATATAGTCAATACGGACATAGCATTTTGGCAAGAAAATACCACACTAGCACAAAAGAAACCATAATCACCAAACACGTTTTAAAAATAGCAAAAATAATGATAAGAGGTGTTCTACTACTACGTGCCCATATTCTGCATGATTATTTTAAGGGTCTAACATCCATACACCATAATACCATACCAAACTAAAACCTTTACATTCCAATTAATATGAATCGGCTATATGAATCCTTCTCTATTTCAATTCTAATGGTCTAATAACAAAACATTTACAATAAAGACCAAAAAAACTTAGAAAACTTACAACTTCAAGTTTCCCATAAGGAAAGAGAAACCTAGACAAGCTGCTATCAATAGCTCAGCTAGTCCAGTTTTTACTTTAGACTGTTGAGAATCTACATAGATGGTTCAACCCAAGGTTCCAATCTACTTGCCATTGTATACCTAATTTTGTTCCCTAAACTAAAACCAATTCAGATATTAGTAAACTACCTACCACTACCAGCATAAAACTAACTCTTCCTTATCCTCCGCATACCTGAAGCTCATGTCTCAGAAAAATAACAACTCTATTTATCTGGATTTCAGGTCATATACTTGATTTTAACAGATTTTCATATTTGTTGCAGCTTATTCTAAACTAAAAAAACTAAAATATATAATCAGAATCTAAACAGACACCCCTAGCTTTGGGATAATCAACTTTTCCAGTTAAGCTATTTTCACCGCATAAATTGTAAGCAAAAGCTACAACAAGCAGCCTAAGATTTAATTCTAAAATAAAAGTCATAAACAGTCCATTTAAGTTGCAACAAAAAAGCACCACTCCATTTATTGGATTAGTACCCAAAATAAATACTCAAATAATGATATTTGATTTGGGTCATGTCACTGATAGGATTGTTACACAGTGAGTCACTGTCCCTAGGTTACATTAAATTTATTAGTAGTTGCAGTTTTGGAAGGTGAACAAACCTGTGTTTCTCCAGACTTTGCCCAACCACATCTCATCAAACTCACATTGGTCATTCCTAATCTGTTGACTCTATCAACAATTTTGCTATATATATACTAAGCTGAGAAAAGGTTGCAACATAGAAGAATCCACCAATATTCAAGAGTAGCCCAGTATCTTCCACCTTTTTCTACTCTTAGCAAACAATGGCTTCCTTTCATCCTTGTTTAGCACTTTCTCTGATCATGGCTTTGTCACTTTCCAGCATCCATATCACCCTAGCAGCTCGGACCCTACTGCAAACGGTGCCTGCAATTCCATCTCTGCCTAAAGTCGCGTTGCCTCCATTGCCTTCCGTGCCAACCATTCCCCAAGCCACATTGCCGCCATTACCAAGTACTGCTATGCCGGCACTGCCAGCAGCCCCAACCTTGCCAAAGCCCACATTGCCGCCTTTGCCCAGCACCCAAATTCCATCATCTTTGCCAAATCCAACCGTGCCCGCCATTCCTAAGCTGACTCTACCACCGCTGCCAGCTACTTCACTTCCCACCATCCCTACAATTCCTTCAATCCCAACCATTCCAACAACAATGCCAACAATTCCTTTCTTCTCACCTCCACCATCAAACTAGGCCCAGAGACACTACCACCATCACTCATGTTTCTCCGCATAGACTAGATATTGAACGAAAGCCTGCTAGAGATTATAAATTTGCTCATGTTTGTTCAGTTTGAGTCAGTTCATGTGTCTTTCTTGTATTAAGTGTGAGGTTTCAATTTTATAGATTTGTGGTATCTGCTTTTTATTACTTCATTGTATCTAGGAGTATTGCTTCTAGTGATCTACATGAATACATTTAATTCTTTTTCACTTTGATTACTGATTAATATCTCCAGCATTGATGACAGAATTTTGAAGACCAAACTAAAGAAAGAAAGAAAAAGTAGGCTTGGCAAAGGGAACAGACCATTTTTTTTCCCAAAACCATAGTACCAATGCTAATGACCAAATTATTTATTTTTTCAATAACATATTTTGAAATATGCACACTTCCATTCTAAACAACAGTAAGATATTATACATGCTAACTTCTTCAATCATTAACTATGATGATGCAGTGCAAGTGCAATATTGCATTATAAAATGCCAGCGAAGTTGCAAGATATTCTATTAAAAAAGGCGTTGAAGTAGATAATGACAGTTACTATTCCTAAGTAATTTGGTAAAGTATGTACCTTATTACAACCACCATCACTCTATCTATTCCTGAAGAAACAATGGCCAAATGCATTGGTTTTCCAGCTGTATACCATCATCATTACTCCGGTAGTGATCTCTGACCTAGATTAGAAAAAGCATTCACATTTTGTTACGTTAAGGAAAAACATCACAAAGATGGCCCCATCCAAACATGTTTACCATGCACTCTCCCTTTAATCCATATATGTCTAGCGTAATTTCCAATCCATGTACTTAATAAGTGGAGACATGCCAATCTCACCACCAGAATTTGAGAAAGTTCAGAGACACAAAACAAGTGTATAGAAAACGCACAAAAGAGACACAAGGGGCCACCTCCTTGTGTCTCTTCTGTGCACTTTTTGTACACATTTTTTGTGTCCTTGACAAATCTCTCCCAAAATTTTCACATCTCCAATCCAAACTCTCATGCAAATGACTAAAAACACTTTGCTTCTTCCAACACTGAAGAGCAAAAGTTATAGCCAATTAGTCATTTGGAGTGAATTTTGGTGATGGAACACATATGTTTTTCCTTTTAAGTCCGTGAATATATAAAATATACCATTATATGTACGAATTAAAGGAGCAACTCACTGTAAACATGTTAGCATGAAGTCTTTGCATGTCTCTCTCCCAATTTATATTTGAGGTAACAAATGGACTAACATTTTGTAAAGCAAAAACTAACTTAAAACACTCCTAACATAATATTACAAGATAAATACATACTGAGAAGTATAGACACAGATACACCGATATAGAAGTTGTCACAAAAAAAAAAAAAAAAAATGTAGAAACAGAACACAAATGAGGAACAAATGTAAACTATATATATAATTTTATATATTTCTTATATGCTATATAAGGATAAGCAATTATTATAAATGCAACGAAAAGCTAATTAACTTCTAAAATCTAAAGTAAGAGTATCTGGAACTCATATATAAGAGTGGTGCTACATGTACCAAAACTATACTATACTAACTAGTTTATCAAAACTAGTTATACACTTATTATACAAATTATAAATACAAAAAGATTTACATCATCAATCAATCCACTAGTTCGTACACTAATTTGTGCATATCCATATATAAACTCACACACAATACGAATTAATATACATTTAATGAATGAATTAAAGAAATTACAGTACTGTGATGTTTTATAAAGTAGAACGATCAAAACAGCTAAAGAGACCATGAAATGGAAGAAGAGGAAGGAGGAACCCTAGAGAAATGGAGAAAGCAAAGAATGATTAGATAAGGAGGAAGATGATAATGAAGTTTTGGATCCGAATAAGGTATGTAATGTAATGTAATTGTTACCTCCGGGGAGGAAGAGCTGAGAGTGAGTTTATGAATTTGCTGTTTTTGATGAGAGAGGAGGAGGCTAATCCTCTCCTTGATCGTCGCGAACGCACATGGGCTGTAGTTACTGTTACGGCTGCTGCTGCTGCTAATCCAGCCTCAGCTTCACAATGAAATCGCCACCTGCATTTGGTTCAACTCCCATTTTCTATTTGTTCAAAAACTTAAAAGAAAATTGTTGCAAAAGTACAATCTTGACATTAATTAAGGCCTCATTTGAAAAAGAAAGGTTAGGACCAAATGTTTTCCTCATACTTTTTATTAAGCCGTGGTTTGGTAACACTTACCTTTTTAATTTTTTATTTATATTTATAAAAATTTTAAAAATTTAAATAAAAATTTATTTGGTAAAATTTTTGATTTATAAATCAGTGATCTCAGCTTATAAATTTAGCCAAAAAATAAAAACACAAAAAATATGTTTCTATTTTGAGTTTTCAATTTTTTTTTTTTACCACCCAACACTAACTACCACCCGCCACCATTTTCTACCACCGTCTTCCGCCGCCACCACTCGTCACCACCCACCACTTGTCATTTCTCACTCTTTTTTATATTTTTAAATTTTTTTAAACATTTTGTCTAAACCAAACGCGTTTGTAGTTTATGTTTTTCTAAAAACAAACAAAAAACAAACAAAAACCAGTTTATAAATTTTTTGTAAATATAAACTGAAAACGTAAACGTTACGAAACAGGCCCACAATTTAGACTTGTGTTTATTTTGTTACGCTAATAGATCCCATTTCAATATTAAAGACGGTAACGCCCATGCTTTATGGAATACGTGTGTAAAAGTAAGGGGTAAAAATGGGCCATTGTTTGTGTTGAATTTACCGAAGAGGCCAATATCGAAATGGAGAGTCAGGTTAGAGTGAGTGAAAATGGAAGGTAATTTCTGGATGGGGATTGTGATTTCGATGTTGATGCGATTCCGAATCCGTGATTACATAGATTGTTTGTTAAGATTAGCATTGTTCATGTTAAGACCTTATTTAACGTTTGATTGTCGCGTAGAACCTTAATTTGTGGAAAACCTCATTCATAGAAATACGGTGTTGCCATCATCAGAGTTGGGTCTGATCAGTGTGACGAACAGAAATTGACGTAGAATACGACATATATAGAGCTTTGGCGCCGGTGATCGCCGTGGAAACACATAGCGACAGGTATGTTATTCATGGTTTACTAGTATGTGCATGTTAGTTGACGTTGTGATATGTTCTAATAGATTTATGACGTTGTAACACTGCGTCGTTACATTGATGTTGTTGTATGTGGACCAGTGTCATGGTTTCAGTAAACATTGCAATAGTCCTTTTGTCCTAGGATGGCCCAGTTTTATGGTTTTCTATGTTGGTGATGGACCCTTGCTTTTGGGTGTCTTGGTGATGAGGGTGGAAAATGGTGGGGGTTGATGTTTTATTGGAATGTGGCCAGCAGTTTTGGTGGCTTCTGAAAAAAAGGTACTGGTCGAAGTGGTGTTTTTTAAATGTCAATGTAAATTTAGTCGAATTGGTGTTAGAACAGTTTATAAAATTTTTGTAAATATAAACTGAAAACGTAAACGTTACCAAACACACCCTAAATATTTTATATGGGTGTAAGATTTATATTGAATTTACATGGTGTGATTTTCAAATTTATATAAGGTATTTGTTAAAAATATTAATAAAATATTTAGAATTTTTAATATTTTTTTTTACAAAAAAAATTATTTATTTAGGTCATATTATTTTTTAAATTTTTTTACATATTTTTTTGATAATAAATTAATAAGGAGAAGAAAAAAAAAAAAAAAAGTCACTCTCTAGGCTTGAGTAGTGAATATTTTTTTTATTGATGAAAAGTTCACTATTTGTGAAATAATTATAATTTAGTGAGAAGTTCTTTTATTTATTTTGGAAGATATTTTATTTTTAATTTTATATCTTCATTTATTTATCTATTGACTTTTTTTTTATCTGTTGACTTTCTTTTAACTATTTATTCAAATTTATATTTACCTGTTCAAATTATTTTTTTATGTCTGTTTAAATTTTTAGACTATTTGTTCAAATATTCTTTTATATGTTGAATTTTTTTAACTTATTTGTTGAATTTTTTTTATCTGTTAAATTTTTATAACCTATTTTTTTATCTATTCAAATCCTATATGTTCATCAACAACAATATGTTTATCATCATCAAAATACTACAGGTACTGAACTATAAATTGATATTCTTCTCCTGATCGCAATTTCAGATTCCATAAACTAAAATTTTTGGTTTGGTTAATCAAACTGATCAAAATGGAACTATTTGTATATGTATATATATGTTTGGGCAGCCATTGGAACACAAATCACCAATCCACTATCAGAGACTTCCTCTATTTCTTTCACCCCCATCTCCTCCTCCCTTCGTCGCCGACTGGTGGCATACAATCTGTCATAGTTAGGGACTTAGGTCGGGTTAACTGACAAATCCACATTTGTTGTCTCTAAACACCTCGTGGCCTTGTACGTCTACTCCTTCAGCTCTATTCTCTTCTCCAACCTCGTCGCCTCTGCCTTCAAAATTGACCATCAGGACCGAAGACGACGAGCCTCTGCCCGTTTTGATGGTCAGCAAAACTAGATTGATAGATCTAGAGAGAGAGATCTGGAAAATGTGTGTGTGTGAGAGAGAGAGGAAGTCAGGGAGAGAGTTATCATTCTGTCTTTGTCGAAGATTGAGTGCCATGGTTAAGTGCTGTAGAAAGCTTCGCAGGAGAATTGGGCGTTGTCGCCAACAACACCATGGATGGTCGGTTGAGGAACGTGAAGAGACAAGACGAAATCCTAGCTCTCAAAACATTGAGATCAAAGATGCTTAGGGAGGGAGAGAGAGAGAGAGAGAGAGAGAGATCAGTCATAAGTCAAGACGTCGTAGATCTTGTCGCAGGGGTCAGATAGGCGTCGTAGATCTTGTCGCAGGGGTCAGATAGGGGTTAGGGTTCGGAGAAAGAGAGATAGAGAAAGTGTGTGTGTGTGTGTGAGAGATAGAAAGCGTGAATGATATCCGTATATATACAAGGATATTTTAGTTATTTTATTCAAACTTGTTATTTTGAACAAAATATTGAAAAATATTTCAATTAACATAATTTCTCAATACATTTACTTTATAATTTAATTATTAATTAATTTTTTTAATCTACATGCTAAATGTATCAATTATGCCTTTCACTCGTACCATTGTACACACACATTCAACCATCCTTCCACACACACTACTATTGCTACGGTTTGAAAATTTGTAAACTCATAGTGCTACAATAGTCAAAATGAAAACCCATAGTAAAGAACTTTACTCTATCGAACACCTCCATTCCATTGAAGACCTCCATTGCCAATATCATTGAACAGACTCTATTGAATGATCATTATTATTAGATGTAGTCTTTAAATAAATCGTTGAATGATTGTTTGGGGGAAAAAAATGTTGGAGAGGAAGACACACAACTAATGTGATATTTTCAAAAGATATGAAAATCTACTAAAAATGGTTTTATGGTTTACAAGGAAAAGGGATTTTAAACCACCCACTTGCCCTCTTTCTTTGCATGATAAAAAGAGGAAAGAGGCATTCATCGTGGGTATTACAAAAATAAATAAATAAAGTAAGAGAAGAGTATAGGGAAAAAAAGAAAAGAAAAGGAAAGGAAAAAGAAATAGATGGGTGGAGAAAAAATAAGGAATAGTGAGTAAAAGAAAGAAATAATTGAAGAATGTAGATTGAGAAATGGATTCTATTAATAAAGACAAAAAAATAAAAATAAAAATACAGAGCAGTTTCAGGTATTATTTCTATCTCTCTTTTTTTTTTTCTTTTTTCTTTTTCTTGTCTTTGAGAATTACTATACTATTTTGTGAACTCGAGTGTTTATTTTACATGGATAAATCCGAATGGGTGCATTCATAATTTTTCTAAATCCAAATGTTGAGTTGTTTATTTCTTGCTTGAGTTCAAACTTCTATTGGTTTGCAACTCTTCCATACCAAAATCAAGCAAAAATTGTAGAACTTTAATACGAAAACGATATAAATAATATAGTTTAAACCTAGAGATTAAAGCAATATGAGATATGTTTTGAGAGTATTGTTTTGCAAGCAATAGAGGAGTATGGAGTGTGTAAGAAGCAATGTGACAATAATGGAAAAGCTAGGGTTTACTTTTTTTAAACTCAAAAGGTATACATTAAGATTTTTTTATTCTTAAAAGATATGTACAGAGAATTTTTTCATATAATATTATGGATGTTACTGGATGTTTGTTATGGTCATTTTTATTTAGGATATAATTATCATTAAATTAATATTTCATTAAGTGTGTGCCCTGAGCTAACTAGGTACGTGGAAATAGAATTTCCCCTAAGTATTTCAACCGCTAAACTTTTGGCCAAATAAAATTAAGATTTGGATTTATAAAGAGAAAATTAGTCTAAGGTCCTTATCCCATTTTTAGTAATGGAAGAGATCCACAACATTATTTTGTGATGTCTAAGGTCTCTCAACCCTGACACCCATTGTAACAACCCTCGTCACTGTTCACCGATGAACTACTGACTACTGTTAAACTGAACTGATTATGACTATTAAGTGAACTGAAGAAACTACTAAACTAACTGACTGAAAATGAAACTGAATTGACTGAGCATATCTGTTCAATTGTACGTCTATCTGTTTGATTGTTGGATTATCTGTTGGTGTTTTTATGTTTGAACTGCTAATTGAAGGCCTTATCGGCGGCCGAATTCGAAGCTAATTGATGTTCTACAATCGTTAGAATTAATGTGAAATTATGGTGTAATTATCTGAAAACTGATTAGGTATGATTAAATTAGATTAAATGGTACCAAATTACATGAATTGGACTTATTTACAATTAGACCACTTAGTGGCCACTACTTTGCACACCTTGTGACTTGTATACACAATTGAATCAACATTTCTTCTCCCATTTCCTGTGCACAACCGACCTTGAGAGAGAGAGAGAAAGAGAGAGAGTTAGTTTCATCTCATTTGGCTTGGTTTGCTTGGAAATTGAGTAGATTGGAAGGACTCTTGCATAATTGAAGCTCTAGACTTGCCTTTCAAGCTTTAGGTGAGGAATTCAACCTTTTGATGGTAGAATTAAGTTCATTCTTGCATGATTCATGCTTAATTGAAGAATGGAGTCAAGTTTTGGTCTTAAAGTGTGGTATTAGAACTCCATTGTTGCATGCATGTTTGAATTGTTGAATTTTAAGTTGTTTTCATGGAGAATTGTCACATGCATGCTCATGGTTATGTTAAGTCCATGTTTCCATCATGTTTTTGTAAGAATTGGCTCATTTGAGCTAGCATTTGAAGCTTTGAAGTGTTTAAGTTCATGCATGTTTGTACGTTCTTCATATTCTTGGAAATTGGTTTGAACTGGATTTAGTTGAAACACCCTTGGGCTTTGATTTTACAACTTGAGCTTTGAATCATGTTAAACTATGAGTTTTGATGTGTTTTCTGGAATATTGGCCCAAGAGGATCGAAATTTATGTTTTAAAACTTGGTTTTAAGCTTGAGATTCAAATCTGAAATTTTCAGAATTTGGACTCACGCTCGAGCGGAGTGTCTGGCGCTCGAGCGTGGAAATCGTGCTCCCAGCATTTTGTTCTGTTTTGAAGTCCGCTCGAGCGGAGTAATTGACGCTCGAGCGGGACATTGTGTCTCATGCTCGAGCGGGTGTCGAGCGCCCAATCGAGCGTGATTTTCACCTATCCAGCACTTTTGACTGTTTTGCAGAACGCTCGAGCGGGTAAGTCTACGCTCGAGCGGAAACCTTTGTCTGGATGCAAGGAGTTGCTTATCTTTATTCCTTTTTGCTGGAATGCTTTCACCATGGGAGATGGAGGTGGGTTCGTGAGATTTGGAGACATGGATGATAAGGAGGTGGGTTTGTCAGATTGGATGTGGGTTTGTGAGATTTGGAGGCATGGATGATCGATTGAGGTGGGTTTGTGAGATTTGGAGGTGGGTTTGTGATTTGGAGACATGGATGATCGGTTGAGGTGGGTTTGTGAGATTTGGAGGGTGATCGATTGAGAGGGTGATCAGGGGTTGAGAGGGTGATCGATCGAAGATCTGGGTTATACGAGTGAAACAGAGTGAAACTCTAGCTTACTGTAGCCCAGAACTCTGTGAGTAACAACTGTGTAAAGATATGTTCGAAATGATTATCTTCTGAACAATTGAACTGTACTGTTTTCTGAACTGATTACTATTAATTGAATGAATGTATGTTTTATATTCTGAACTGTATTGTGGCATCCTTAGCACCTACTGTTTACTGATACTGATACAGAGATCTCTGTCGGTTCCCCCGCTGGAACCACTACTGTTACTGACTGATGGCCATCATTTACTGCTCGGTCTTTTAAGACCTACTGTTTACTGTACTGTTATGCTAATGGATGTACCACATATCACTGTACTGACTGAACGACTAAGATACTGATTTAATGAACTGTTTTCATTACTGTAAGGACATTCATTCTTAACCCCTTTACGCATTGTGTTATTCACTGGGCTTTAGCTCACTGCTCATATATATATGTAGGTGTCCAGGTACCAGACCGTAGCTAGAAGCGTCAAGATAAACCCCAGTTTTGTCGAGCCAACCTATGTGCCTCAATGCGAGGTTCCGAGTCTGCCATGCTATGGCTTAGGGATCTTTTATTTTCCCCCTTCTGTCTTTGTATCTGTTTTGTGATAACTGTATAGACTGATAGCACTGTACTGTACTGTAAACAAGGGATTGAGTCCTTATTCTGAATGATTGTATATGTTGTATATACTGTTTTGTCTGACTGTGTGTATTTGAATGAAAAGTCTTTTTGGCATACAGACTGTCACAGCTCATTGGACATTGTTTATTTACTGTATTGGCTTCCGCCAGCCCCTGTACTCTGTATTACTGTATTACTGTTAAGCAGGCCTTCGGTAATCTCAGATTACTGGCCGGTTACGGTGCTAAACCCATAGGGGCGGGTTTGGGTGGTAACAGAGTGGTATCAGTGCGATACTTACCACGAGTTATACCGCACACACGTGTCCAAATGAGCTATAGGATGTCCTAGAAAAGCGATTAAGGCATTACATGAGCATGATAAGTGTGTGTGTGGTTATGATATGATTGAATATATGCTAATGTGTTAATCCGTTTAAATGAATGACTGCCTATGTTAATAACTGTTATAACTGCTTATAGTGAAATGGATAATGCAAGAACTGCAAACAAAACTGAACCCTCATCCTCTGAGGCCAGAATGGCCAGACTGGAACGAATGATGGAACTGATAACTGAAAGATTGGACCAACAACAGAATCAACAGCCCCCACCTCCTCCTCCGGCTGTACTGGAACAAAATGTGAATGTAAATGATGGGGACATAATTGCTCTCACCCATAAGTTCAGCAAAATGAAACCGTCGTTCTTTCAGGGAGGCCTTGAACCGTTAAAGGCTGAAGCATGGATTCTTGAGACAGAGAAATTATTTGAGGTTTTTCCGTGCTCTGAAGCACATAAAGTGCTATTGGCCACCTTTACTCTGCAAGAAGAAGCTAGAAGGTGGTGGATGCTTATCCGTAATAAAAATACTGTAATGACTTGGGCTCAATTCAAAGGAGCCTTCTTCGAGAAGTATTTCCCTTAGTGTGTTAAGGATAGAAAGGTGACTGAATTTGAACAACTGAAACAAGGCACGATGTCTGTTGCTGAATATGAGACAAAATTTACTGAACTTGCCCGATATGCACCACACATGGTGGACACTGATTACAAGAAGGCTAGAAAGTTCGAAGGCGGCCTTAATGTTGCAATCCTCGACAGAATAAATGTTTTGAAGCTACCAAACTATGTAAATGTTCTTGACCGAGCCTTGATGGTTGAATCGAACATCGAAGCACTGAAAACTGAAACACCAGCGTCTGAATGGCGTGGTAAAAGGCAGGGTTTCAAATTCAAGAAAGGCAAGCATAACCCATTGAATAAGAAACAGAATACGGGGTCAACAACTAGCCCCAGCCAAGGAAGTGGTTCCATACCACCCTGTTCTGAGTGTGGCAAGAAGCACAAAGGGGTCTGTTACAAAATATCTGGAGCTTGTTATAGGTGTGGCAAGGTGGGCCACATGGTTAAAGACTGCCCCTCTGCTCCACAAGCCAGTAGTAAAGCTGCACCAAGCGTGGCAGCATCAACTGTTGCACCGAAACCAAACCCCAAAGCTACCGGGAAAGAGCCCATGAGGCAGGGCCGAGTGTTTGCCCTAGTACCGGGAGACATGCAGAATACCGAGACCGTTGTGTCAGGTATTCTCTCTATTTGCACCCAAAATTCTTATGTACTGATTGATTCGGGGTCTACGCATTCATATGTGTCGCATGCTTTTTCGCGAAAACTAAATAGGCCATTAGAACCCATGAATTATCTGTTAGCTTTATCATCACCCATTGGGGAATCCATGACCTGTGCATATATGTATCCTGCTTGTGAAATTATTGTTGGAGATGCACATTTGTTTATTGACTTACTGCCACTGAACATTGATCATTTTGATGTAATATTGGGAATGGACTGGTTAACGAAATATCATGTCACCATAGACTGTCTAACGAAACAAGTAGTTTTCCGTCCACCGGGTTTGCCTGAATTTGTGTTTAATGGGATTGGAGTAGTACCTCCTCCATATCTGATTTCATCTGTGAAAGCTGTTAAATTGATTAGAAAAGGATATAAAGGATATCTGTGTTCTGTATTGACTGTAGCTACTGATGGTATTGCTAATGTGAACAGTATCCCCATAGTTAGCGAATTCCCAGATGTTTTTCCAGATAATCTGCAAGGGGATTTGATTGACAGGGAGATTGAATTCACCGTCGATGTGATTCCCGGAACGCAGCCAGTATCTAAAGCTCCTTACCGAATGGCTCCAACTGAACTGAAGGAATTGAAAGTGCAATTGCAGGAACTGTTAGATAAGAAGTTCATTAGGCCTAGCACTTCACCTTGGGGTGCTCCTGTTTTATTTGTGAAGAAGAAAGACGTCTCACTGAGACTGTGCATTGACTACCGTGAACTGAACAAGGTAACTGTGAAAAATAA